>OMKZ01019653.1:46642-57701 GCA_900302535.1 Neoniphon sammara
CTCTCTCTCTCTCTCCCTCCCCCTCTCTCTCTCTCTCTCTGCCTCTCTCTCTCTCTCTCTCTCTCTCTCTCTCTCTCTCTCTCTCTCTCTCTCTCTCTCTCTGCCTCTCCCTCCATCATTATAAACAACGTTCATATCCTCCAGCCAAGCCTATAATATTTAGACCACATTCAGACTCTTAGATCATAATATTTACTCTATACAGCGTTTGCAGTGATGATATACAATGTTCACAGAGCATCTCCCTAAATCTCCCAAGCTGAGAAAATGAGATGCCAAAGGTGAAGGTCATTTTAAAGCTAATTCTTCTTTATAGCACATGTATCTCTATAAGAAAAAAATTACAAAAGGAACAAAACAAAAGGAAATTAATGCCCAAATTCACTGGAAAATTAATAAAACCGATGCAGCCTGAGATGGCGCCGTCCCAAATAAGCAAGAGAGGAAGTTGTGTTACTGTACTTACCCCATGTTTTGTTACTTAGCATTTAATATATATGTTCAGCAAATGAAAATGAATTAACTTGACATTCATGTGGTTGGCAAGTCATGTAATTTAATGTGGGTAGTGCTGACTTCCTCTTTGATCCGACAGAACTGCAAATAGTCATTCATGTTACAGACATGATCTTACATTGGACCAGCCAGGTGGTTGTTTATTTACTGCTCTTGGTTCCTCTGATTTCATCCCTACCTTGGTCAGAGATGACATCAGAACACCACTGTCTTTGGCTGATCTAACTATGCAGTAATTTGTCCCAGGATCTTTTTTTATGAGAAGCAAATAAGTCGTTCCAGAGTTGTTAAATTATAGTTTAGGGATTAGAGGTTTGGAACCCCGACCTTGACAGGCATCTGCGAACACCTCATTCACATCCCTGCTCGGGCCGTAATTTGGCACTAATCGCTATGTGTGGAATGTCACATGATTAATATGGAGCTGCATGGCACATTTCACCATCCTTTACTGCTCTACACCCCATAAAAGACATATGGTTGCATGCATGCTCACCCTGTAATAGCCCGGCTCCTCAGATGAATACATTCCTGACGATAATTGGTTTACATTGGGCTTTTATTGCCACTTCCTAAAATGGATGCACACTTAGGATTTTTGAGTCAATCTGATCCCTCATTTTGCTCCTAAATCATCTGCTCTTCATCTGTTAATGATTTTCATTTATTGCTCTGGTAGTTGTCTTTTCTGGGCAGGTTATAGCAGTGTTTGAAATATTGCTTTAATAGTCAACTAGGATTAATATATGAATGTATTTCATGTTTGATCATAGAATGTCATATTTATCTCTAATAGCAGATGAATTGCAATGTAACACACTGGGTGCTGACTGCTGACTCACAGCAGGCAGTTCTGCTATTTAGTCAATATCTGCCACTTCTGATCAGATCAGTCAACAGTTTTGGAGCAGTGGGAGTCATGAGAGTGCAGAGTGTCACCAGATGATTTTCAAAAAAATATGTAAGTCCAATATATACATTAATGATCATGTTCATCATCTTAGTGTTGAATACCCTTTTCCTGTGAAATAGTGAACATTTGCAGCCACGTTGTTGATGTCAAAGTTCACCATCCTGCACGTTTTACATGAGGCTTTGTTTTTGATGATTGCAAGTCGAAACAGAGTACCAAGAGAGAAAGTTATATTTATTTGAGTTAAACCAACACTTTTCTTTTTCTTTTTTGGTTGAGGGAACGGAGAAAAGCTGCTGAGACCTCCAAATGCAATAATTCCATTTCCACTCAGTGAGAGTAATCTTTCAGGTCCATTCTGTTATCCGGCGTCCTCTCAGATAGCCAGCTCCCCTCTGAACGCTTTCATACTCTCACCTCCCTGCCTCGGCTCCGCCACTCTCCCCTCCTCAGATTCCATTAAAAATCATAACTTCAGCTCCTGGGGCTCTGATCAAATAGGGAAGCTAATGCATTTTTCCTGCTTTTTGATTTTTTTTTCTCCAATGTACCTCATATTTACATATAGATTGAGTATTTATCAGTCTGCATTTTAAGGCAGATTCACTGTAGTCCACTTTATTAAACCATGTTGGATTTATGTATATTTAATGAAAAGTTGATGTAGGGAGTGTAATTCTTTGAACAAGGGAGTATACATGGTGTGTGCAGAGAATAGCAATGCAGGGGCCGTGAACAACTGAACTTACAAATCTTTAACTTTGTTTGCTGTGGTTTGGTCAGTTTTGGATGACATAGTGCCCATTTTCTTCGCACTTGTACCTCCTCAATATCACACCTTAAACAAAAACTGAAAACAGCTGTTAAATTCATAAGAACGCCATTGATTTTGAAGTGTGATCCTTGTGCAAAGTGCTTCTGATATGAAAGGCTTCCACCATTTTTTCCCACTGAAACACTGACACTATGATGAAAGTTTTCTGCACAAGTCAGAACATGTAATAGATGTGCTGTCCTCTTCCCAGTCCCTCATTGGCTGCTGGGAACTGGGATTTGATCATCCAGTATCCATGGACCTCACCACCTAACATGAACATGTTCCACCATCATCACAACACTCCCCGGAGGTAGAAATCAAACCTTTTCCTTCTTTATCATGCTATAAAAAGGTGATGGAGGTGAGATAGGAAAACAGCCACACCCAAGTCAAGCAAGTCGGAGCAAGCTTGAATTGATCCATATTCCCACACATCTCTCTCCCACTGGGATGACAGTGCAGCTTCATACAGCTATAGCATGCGTAGAGAATGAAATGTCTTTATAGAGGTAATCTACGTTACAGCACAGGTCAAGGAAAGTAAAAATCACATACAAAATCTATATTCACCATGGATTACATGCATTCAGAAAAAGAGTATTCTTCATAATAAAACAAAGATTGAAGCCCGTAGTCCATGCCTACAATCTAGTGTCTCCTACCTAAGTTGTGTAAAGTTGTTTCCTCACACACGAATGTGCTGTGTCTTCCTCATCATCTCCATCTCATCGCTATGACCCTACACAACACTACACATAAGAGTGGTAAGGATTTTGACAATGCTGAGATGCCTGTAATATTTTGTGTTAATATTCAGTATCTTTAGATGCATTTTTAGGCTAAAAATCCCCAAAGTGGAAAGGATTCAGTGTTTCCCTCAGAATTATACCCTTATCATGGTGGAAAAGCTTCTGAAACTCCCTTTAGACCATGATGGGACACTAAAACTCTAAAACACTGAAAGCCAAACTAATAAAATTCTTTCAGGTGGGTTTGCAGCTCCTTAAGGCAGGGCGAGGCAGGTTACGCAGATTTACATCCCCGAGGCTGTTGAGTAAAATCATGTCCTCACTTTCATCATATTGGTTGGGAACGACACTGACTGGCCAATATCTGATTTTAATTATGGGGCAAATATTGACCCAAAATATCAGCAAATGGATACATGAGTCTGGTCTAACCCTTCCACACATTTCTACAATAGACCCTCAAGCTGGTTGTAATTAGATGGGATTATTTATCAGCTCTCACTGGACCCTGGGAAGGTCTTTACACTGAACAAGATGATTGTAAAGGAGGAGAAAAAAAAGCATGTCAATAAAATGCATCTCATCTGATAAATGTGGTCCAAATGTCTGCAAAGGACGCCCTCACTGTGAGCTTGCAGCATTCCTGGCTGGAGCCTTGATGAAGCTCCTGCTCTTTGTTTGTGTGCAGCGTCAGGTATGAGTGTGTTAAGAGGACTTCACTGTGTGAGTCCTTTATCCTCCAGTCACTGTGGCTTCAGGTTGACAATGGCTGAAAACACCGTGGGCTGTGAATAGAGAGGCTGACAGGAGAAATGGTGCACTGCAGGCTGGACTGCTTGGGGGGGGAAAGTGAATAACAATGGAGGCGAAATAATGTAGTGCAAACAGTGTAGCAACCTACAGGCTTAACCCAGAGGAGTGTGTGTGTGTGTGTGTGTGTGCAGTTCAGAATGCCATTTCCTGTGTGTTAGTAATAGTTTAGCATTTGATACCATAGTGGATACTTCATTTAGCCACTTGCATTCTTTATTGACCTTGGATCCATTGCATCACTTACAAGAGAGAAATTCTTACGTCACGTCCACACTAAACCCAATAAATTTGAAAACACAGCCTGTGCATGCTTTATGTGGGACCTTAGGGTGTGCTCGATACTAGACTACAGCCTAGATACAGTCTATATTGTCAGCGTTTTCAAAAAGCTTCATTTTCCCCGTCCCCACTACAATGCCAGACTTTTCAAATTCAAACACTTTGGAGAGCGTTTTCAAAAAGGCCCTTTTTCACAAGTGAGAACTGCCAGCTTACTGTAGACAGAAGGCCAAAACAAAGAAAAAGACGTGTTTTAAAAATTGCACAACTTACTGCCTTAATTTCCATTTTATTCTACCCCCAGTAATGAACCTGACTGCCAGAAAGGGTTAATGGTCCCCCACTTTCACCCTCCCCACCTGTACTTTAAGGCCTTGATGAGACTTTGGACTCACCTCAATGAGAGGGACAGATGTTCCCTCGGGCGAGATGAAATAGGACCCTGGACTTCTGGATTCAGACCAGGTAACCTGCCTTTGATATCGGCAGAACTTCCCCTCCGCAGGTCGTTCGCTGGCCTTGGCAGCGAACAGGAGGCCTCTCTCACTCCGCAAGCCAATTGGAGGGAACAACAGCCCTTCCCTCGGTCTGATCCCCTGCCAGGGCACCTTCTGTGGCTGTCCTGGAGTAGGAGCAGACACACAGGGCGGATCGTATGCTTCCTAGCTGCACGTCACATTGCATGTGTGCAGCAATGACAGAGTTATCATAGCTCCAGATGAAAAGTGATTTATGAAGAGGCCTCCAGGTATGAGTGATGTCAGTTTGAGAGAATTGCCGTGATCTCCTGTTCTTCCGCTGGCTTGATCCTCATAGATAATCCTCGTGATTGCATTTGTTTGAAAATTTTATCATTCAATTTTTTTTATTACATGAGGGAAATACTCCCAGCACCGTCTATTGAGCAACTTGCTTATAGAATACGAGCAGCGGTTTTCCCTGTGGGTTTATGCTCCATTATAAACTGTGAGAAGGTCTACGTTCACTGATGGGAAACAGCTGTACTCTTTCCTACCTCAATCGCAGGAATAGGAAAAATATCACTTTGGCAATTTTCAACCACCTGCCTCAACATACACACACACTTTTCACCTGTAAGCTGCCTGTGGAGAGAAAAAAAGAGGGAAACGTGTGACAGTGAATTCACAGCTCTTACTAATACGTAGATATTGAGTTTCATTATGACGTCCTTTTTCCTTCCTATTACACATTCATGTTTTCCACACTACATTGTGTATGTGTGAGTTTAATGGACTGTCCATTTAAATTTCACTAACTCGACTGCGGTGGTTTCCAAGTGGCAGCTTTGCCTTTGCGTGTTGTCGTTGAGACTTCTCCAAAGCAAACTTTCCAGTCATTAATTCTGTTGCCATGTTTTGTGCAAAGGATTGCCCATTCAACTGCCTCAATGTGTTTTTGTGTAATTAAAGAAGTGTTTGAACAAGATCTGACGAAGTAAAGTGTTCAGATACACAGGAAAGGAGATGAAGCATTGCAATCACAGCTGAAGAAAGAATTGCATTCTTTGACATAGTTAACACGTCCTTCACACTCATGCTGCTGCCAAGGTAAAAACATTTTCAAGAGCAGTGATTAAAGGTTGCTAGAATAGTGCTTATAGATCAACATTTGTGCATAGCATATATGCATGTCTTTTAACAGAAAGTTATTCTGTAAAGTAACAATCAAACAGTACTGGAAGGCTATGGTTTTACTGGAATGGTATTTCCTTGGTGCTGGCAGTTGACTCCAAAACGAGGACAAGTTGCTATTTATGTTGGTGTAGGATGTGGTGCCAGGCCACAGTGAGCACAGAGCCACAGGGTGACACTTGTGCAGGATGGTAAACAATAACCTGGTCTCCTTGGATACATAAGCCAGGGATTCACTGGAAAGATTATGGTACTGGTGCCAGTTCCCACAGTAAGTCATTACCAGCTCTGAAGTCAAATTTTTTTCTGATACTTTTGCATGTAAAATCAAAATGCTTCATAATAATTGGCTTGTTTTAGTAATAATTTATTTGGACTGTCCGATGTTAATATTCGGCTTAATATCAACTTTGTATCAGTTGAGTTTTATAATTGAGTGAATGTAGATATTTGTCTTTATATCAACCTGTGCAATGTAAATATCAACTTAGTATCAACACACTCAGTTGACTTATCAACTTTGTATCAGGTTTATGGTTATACTGATAAAAAGTTGATACACTGCTGATACTAAGTTGAATATTAACCCCAGACAGTCAAAATAAAGTTAAACCCTTGTCTCTATGTATCTTCTGATTTTCTTAAATGGATGGTTAAAGTAAAATATGAAATTTTTATTGTCATCACTGGGTGGAGGAAACATCATGAAACTGGTAGAATCTGAGGTCCTTTCTATGACAGGCCTATCATGATGTTTCCTGATCAAACTAGTGTTCTTGCTGGGGATTTAAAGTTACTTTCATACATCGAAGTGGCGTGATCCAATCAGAGCACAAACTCAGCTTTTATTCCTCCCGCCCCCATATGATTGACTCTTCGACTGCACCTGTTATCCTCCACTAGGCTCAAGAAGTGAGTCACAGTGACCCACCTATTTTGACACACCTATTTTGTGCTGTTCCTGGATATAAATCCACCATTTTACCTGGGATTATTTTGCCAATCTAATATTATATCAAAAGAACTGAACACTAGCAAAGGGCTTCAATCTGATATGGAGCCTTAGCTAGCATCAGACATGGACTTCACCACTACAAGCCTCCAAAGTTTAAGCTTTTACAAAGTGAGCTCAACAGCAATGTTAGTTCTAAAAACATTTGCTAACATATTGCTGCAGCGCTAGTAAGACCCATAGCTATTTCAGCAGGATATTTTCACTTTGCTGGACGCTTGGTTGCTCTTACCAGAGTCAAGACAATATTATTACTCTTCCCTATGCCCACTCGGCCCTGCTGGAATGTATTACTGTAGAAGACGCAACCCCTAAAACTTCATTTTATTACAGTTATTGACTTTTAGGAGTTTTCAAATATTGGCTGAGGATGAAAATAGGATTCAAGAATAATACTAAATAAGAAAATCCCTGGTTTACAATTCCTTTCATATTACAACACACACAATATTAAAGTGATGTTCTGCAGAATCTAGCAGCCCTGATGTTCATTCCCCTCTGATACCAGTGGTTATGTATGATTCAATATTGATGCTAAAAACGGCAAAATATCAGTATTATTCTTCAGTATGCAGCCCTAATGAGACACACCAGATGCCAGTGACAAGGCCGTCGAAGCAGCTACACACTTCCAGCTCACAGTCCCACAGCTAATCGGAAAACATTAACCAGCCACCGTAAACATGAGGCAAACAATGAACTCATTTTTTGGAAAGGTTCCTCTCTGGCTCAAAACAGCATATATTAGACAATGTTTTCAGCATAACCATCAATTGATATTTGGATGTAATGATATTTTAATATAGATGAGTATATGTTTTAAATTCAAATTAATTTGATGCTTGGAAAAAAAGTCATAATTTAATGTCCTCCAACAGAATCAAATTATATTTATTCCTCCGGTCCTTACCAATGTAAACCTCTCCCACTATTCCTGTCACGCGCAACTCAAAGAGGCTAATGCTAAATAAACCAAGAGAGGAAAATTATTATTTGTTCTTGTGAAATTGGTTGTATTTTCTTTGGAATGGTACCTGGACAAGTTCCTGGCTTTAGACCATGATGCAAAGCTGCAGAGATGGAGGACAGAGAGAGAGAGAGGTTTCCCATACAGAAGAAGTCCAGTGAAAAGCCTTTTTCCAGTGAAGATCTTTGCATTGAATAATCACATTCACGGACCATCGTCCGTTCACAAGAGCTGTTTCTTACTTCAAAAATTGTATTTTATTTGTTGTGCTGCAACTCCTGCAGGCTTTTGTCATGAGTCCCATCTCGGTTTCTTCACTCAAGACCTTTTCTATCTGAAATTTTGTGGACGTCTTGTATCCAAACATCCTTACAAAAGGGGTATCCGAGATGGTATTTTCTTTCATTTCCTTGTGACACTGGCTTTGTCTGTCTTTGTACAAGCTTGACGTGTGGAATGTGTTGTGTGACATTAGCGGTTTTCCACGGCTTATCGCGCCCTCATTACGCCACGGTGGTTCTCTAGTGCTGCTCGGCTGTCTGCAGCCGCGGTGGTCTCCTCAGCTGGAGATCCGCCATATCGCCGCCATAGTCAACTGCCGTCCCCACCCTTTCACCCTGAGTCATGGCATCTCCACCTCTTAACAGGGTTCGTGTCACACACTCCCACTAATCTCTACGCATGATTCCCCCCCGGAAAAGGTTCACTGCCATCTTTGTTCCTCCCACCGCTGCCCTTCGAGAGCGAGAGGCTCCACGCATTCCAGCGACGGCCGGTCATTGAGACTTTTCTATGGAGGCAGGAGAGCAGGTCCAGCTCTCTGTCTCCGGGGCTGATGGATGACCTGTCTGAGTTTATCTGAGCAGGACGGACGCTGTGCTGGCTGGGGCCCGGAGATTGTCACTCCTGACTGCTTTATCAGGGCCTGACTTATAGAGCTGTCATCCTCTCAGAACAAGGTTCCCAGGCACCTCGTCCTGCCCCCCCTCCACCCCACCCCACACTGTCTGTCACGCTGCCACCCTGGGACCTTGGCCTGCTTGCTTGCTCGACTGGCCGGACGCCTGCCTTCCAGCCACCCAGGGACAGATACATTAACAGAGTTGTCTCAATCCATCAGCTCCACCCCTGGGAGTTAGACAGCTTGGTGTTCGAAGCTCCGTTGCCAAGTTGAATTAAGTCCAGATGAGGTGTGGAGGTATTTATTGTAGATACAGATATGCCCTGAGTGTTGATATGTGATGCTTGTGTTGCTTATACATTCACAGTATGTCCACTGGTATTATTACTTAACAAACTCCATCCTCAAGACGTGGTTTTTCCAACACATTTTTCATGGCACTGGCGATATGACTCTTTCTCTCCTATTCAGACTGTGACCTCTGGATGAAAAAAAAGGGAGAGAAGATGGCAATTTTTCAAACATCCTCCCAAAGGCTGAGTCCATGTTTGAGCATGCAATGAAACCACAGCGGAGTTCCTTCCTTATTCTCACTTTGATGAGCCATTGGAGAGCTTGGGGGGAGGCCAAGGGAAATCTGGGGCCTCTCACACATTCTGATGTTTTGTTTCAAACAGTGCAGCTTTTGTCCGACTGTCAGAGAAGGAGCATTTCACGGAGCGCCGGAGTGTGTTTAGTAACCACAAACACACGGCATGTATTTGCTTTTCCGATTTCAATTTTGCTGTGGTCATGTAGGCACCATTAGGCATGTGGTTGGTGCCGTTTCCACGGCATCTTCAGTCAAATTATAGGGGTGTGTGTGTGTGTGCGTGCGTGCGTGTTTGTGTGCATGTAATAAGTGTCATATAGGTGAAGGATTGGCATCAGGAAAGCTCTCAGGGTGTTTAAGAGGTAGGAAAATCAGATAAGGGGATTATTACCTCCAGTTCTCACCTCTGAGTGTCCTGTCAGTCAGCAAAACACAACACCAAGAGAGGTTACACCTTAAAGGAAAAGTTTGCCCAAAATACAAAAAAAAAAAAAAAAAAAAAAAATGTTTCTGTGTCATTTGGCAAGGTTCCTTCTGCCACAATCATTGGGGGTGAAGAGTTTTATTAGAAACCAGAAATTAGAAACACCAACAAACACCCCAAATTCATCTGGGGCAGATGAATTTGGGGTGGATACAGTTTGGATGGATACAGTTTGCTGGTGTTTTTCTTTGGCAGAAACTATTCACCCACATGGCAGTGAATTATGACGGGTATCTGTACCATTGTTTTTGGAAAGAGCTGTTGCTATTGATTTTTTAACAAGTACATTTTTGACAGTTTGATGCCCACAAAACAATAACCTAAATTGTTTTGGGGTCCTGGGAAATAGGGGGGATCACAGAAGACTGGAAACATCAACAAATCATACAGAAAGTGATGGATAGATTGCACTAGAGGTAAAATAGGAGGAAAATGTCTTTGTTTTTCTATTTTATCTGAACTATCTCTTTAAGGATTTATCTTTGTCCACAGATAGTTAGGAATTAAACTATTTTCAGTGTTGTTTACAAGCCACACCTCGATCAGTCATGGTCAAGTAATTTTTTAATGGTGGTTAATGGTTTTTACCAATAACGGAATGGGTTATGTTTAATTTTTCTTGCTATCTGGAGACACAATAAACAGTAGATGTGAAGCTTTGTTATTCATAGTGTTTTGGTCCTGGGGGACATTAGCTCAGTGATCATCAGTGGTTAGTATTAATTTTGAATGTGTGGCCAGCAAAACAGAGAGAACAGGGACTTGTTTGGGCCACGCAACACTTCACATCCAGATGTCAGCTCTTCAGAGTGTATCCAGAATAGCCCGGCCAAGTGGCTGCTGTGTTGAGAGCACAAATGACTGCATGTTGTATGAGTGTGGGTGAGTCTGGTGAAGAGTAATACTCAGCAACAAAGCTATTTTTCATCAGTTTGCACAATGATGTGCTGCACAATATATTAGGATTGGGCAATAGTGTGACTACATCAGGGATCGGTGATGAACAGAATCCACAGCCGGTGATGTTTTCTTGTTTTGCTTTATTATTATTTTTTTGTCAATTTAAGGATGGGGTAGGTAGGATGTTTTTTTTGGCATCACTGGGCCAAAATTCCTTAATAACTTTTCAGCATATTGTAGCTGAATTCAAGTGGCCTGAGAGAAAACTAGACTTCTGTGCCTCCTTTTGGCTCTGTATTCACTGTAAAGCCGACTTTAGCCAGTCACAGGTCATTTTACAGCAAAAATTGCAGTAAAGTGACAATAAGTGAGAATAAATATATAATTACAGATTTACCCATAAATTGGCTCATCACATGCCCTCCACTACTATTGGCACAGCTGCAAAAAAAAAAAAAAAAAAA
>OMKZ01019653.1:65242-78700 GCA_900302535.1 Neoniphon sammara
TTTTGAAAAAAAAAAAAAAAAAAAAAAAAAAAAAAAGTGCAAGCAAATGATAAGCGTGCGCTGGGGGGAAAAAAAAGTGGAAAAGTGTTTTATTGAGGTATTGAACACTGCTGTATGGATGTGCCAGGTTTGAACATGGTTTTGAAATTGATATGCCGCTTGTTTGGTACTGTGTTTTTAATTGAATTTTGCTGCTTTAAGTTTTCATTTTTTCAAAGTGTCATCTGGACAGCTTTTGTGTGCATTCAGAGTTTAAACACATTCAGGTGCTGTAGCTGACTCCATATGTTTGTAGGTTAATACTTTGGATGTTTAAATAATTTTCAAAAGCCCCAAGGTAATTTCTGAACTTCTGAACTCTGCAGATTATGATTAAATGCGTAGATGTATGCATTTTGTGTAGCAGTTCATGCTTAATACATGCTTATGGATTATCATGTTTCAGCTATGTTGTGCAACATTTCCTGTAATCCGCTGAGAAATGGTAATAGTAACATGCTTTTAGTCAATAAACAATGTTTTTCTTTTGCATTCCTACATTAATCCTGACTGCTTTTGTAGGCGTTTGCATCCTCACGTATACAGTCAAGTGAATGGAAACCCTACACACATTACTCATGAGCATTTCTCTCCAAAGGGCACTTACCATGTACTGAAAACAAAACACCACAGGGGAAGGAGTGGGTGCAATAACACATACCTTTATGAATCACCTGTATTTCACCCGGCTGTAACGCAACCTCCTATCTTTGAACTGAAAGACTAAAGTATATCTTAAAGTCGTAAAAGCTGATGAAATCTTTACTCTTCTATGGCACATTTCTTTGAAATACGAACTGCCAGCTTTCAGTGGTTCCATGTATTTTCGCTGTGGTTGCGGTGAAAGTGGGTGATCTGACCTTGGGGGGACGAATCTTACCCTTTTCCTGGCATGTGACCACCTACTGTGCATCCATCATCTCATGCTAGATTATTGTTATTGTTTCTTAGAAGTGCATTATGTGCTGGAGGTAACTGGTTCTTTGCATGTAACTGGGTTCACATGGGGCTCCATTATGTCACAAGACAAGCTGTTTAACTGTGAATTTTAAGGGGTAACTGCAGCAATCCTTCGTCACTGATTTTGATGTCCTGTCTGTCTGCCTGTTAGCCAGACAATCACCATGTCACCTCTGTCTTTAAATGGTGAAAATAACACTATTCACCATGACGCTTTGATAATCTGACACTATTTCAAAAGACCACCCACTCTCTGCACTCTCAACGAGGAGCTTTTGAACTTTGATAGTTCTGTTTCTGTTTCTGGGTCTAGCTACGACATTAACGTCCTGCCATCATAGTACATTGTACTGTATATTATATTGTCACAGTGGACACATTATTGTGAACATAATAACTCAAGAACAATACATGATAGAAACGTAAGAATTACATCACAGGTTCTCCCTGCAGAAGAAAAGGCAGATCTGAACAGATTTTGAAGAACCCTGCTGCATAAAAGTGCATATTAATGGAGAAAATTTCATTTTCTTACTATGACCACTTAATGCTCTAAAGCTGAAATCCATGACTTTGGGTGAGTCTCGGTGAGTCTACAAAGAAGGCTTTGCTAATTTATTTTTAGGAGTTGACACTGAAACCTGACAGCTAATGCTTCTGCTTTAAATTGCTGATTTTCTTCCAACCCCCTATTAAGTGGTGAGAATATTTCTCAGTGACATCAGTGGATTAACTTTCACCCCGTTAGCTATTGGATACCAAAAATACAGTGTCAACAAAATGGCACAACATAAATTGCCAATTCAAGATTTTAAAATAGTGTTAATGTGTTTTGGGCTGGAATTGTATTTTAATCATGTGTTATGTCAAGTACTGTATGTTGACATATTTGCTAACGAATGCATGAATTAACTTACTTAACTTACTTAATGCCTCCATTAGCAAAACTGGCTGTGTTTAGTATATCATAGCGATTATGGTAGGATATTCTGCAGCCTGAGAGCCTCTTGCTGCTTTCGTCGTCTTGCTGAGAGCAACAGAATTCATCTAAATTGGATCCAGCATCTCACACACCATCCATCCAAGTTGAGCAATTCTCCGATGCATTCGCTTAGAGAGTAAATGTTTGTTTTCATCGTGGCAAGACATAACAAATGATAAGTAGGCTGCATATATCTTCTTCCCATGACGTCGCTACAGTGTAAACTGAATGACCCGCTTGATTCCTTCATCTGCCCGAGAGATAGAAACTTGACATGTTTGTGCATTAAATCATGGCCTGCATCTTGATTAGGGAACAATCTGCAGTTTTTCATGAAGCAGACAACAACTGACAGAACGTGTGTTTGAATCATTAGTGTCTTGGCGGTGGTTGTGACAGCTTCACCCTGCCTGTCTGCCGGTCTGTCTGAAACCCTGTCTGTGTCCTACCTGTGTTTATATAGCATGTGTTCCATTGCCAGATAAGGTGAAGCCCTCTGGATCTGGGAGCCTAACAACAGCTGCTTGAACGTGTTGCAGACCACAATTCATAATGGATTTCTTGTGAATCTTCTCGTACAGTAAGTACGTGAATTATCTAAGTCAGGGCTTCATAAATATTTTCATGTGATGGACCCATAAATAGATGCACATTAGACCACAGACTCTCATTTTATAAGATTTGTTGCATTGTTGGAAGATTTTTGTTTTAGCACTGTCACCTCTCAGCCAATAGATCAGAGGATGTTATCTGGGTCCTGGTCTTTTCTGTGTGGGTTTTACATGTTCTGCCTGCATTTGCAGCAAAAGACATGCAGATCAGGTGATGTGAAGACTCTAAATTACCCATAGGTGTGAGGGTATATGAGTGTGTTTGTCTGTGTGTGTATGGACTGGCAACCTTTCCAGGGTGTTTCCTTGTCTTCCACCCAATACATGATGGGATAGGCTCCAGCTCCCTGTCAAACTGAATAATGGTTGGTAAACTGTACAGGCTTAAAACTTAGTGACAGTAACGTTATTTAATCGAGATAAGGCCTAATAAATTAAATTATATGTAATGGAAAGTATTCCTCATTTTACTGGGGACACTCTGAAACTCCCCCGGTGGTACCCACAATCCACTTTGAGAATCACAAATACAAGCACAAGAGTCAAATAGGTGAAATTCTGCTAACATTTAATCTCAGTTGATCCCCTCATAGGGCCTTTTTAGCATTTACAGACTGTAATCCTTCATTTTTCCATCATCTTGTATGTTGTTGGAGAATAACGGTTATAAATTTGTATGGGAAGAAGACTTATTTCTTTCCATGCACCATGAAGTGAGCCTTGTAAGCATGGCCGCACAGCAAGGATGAATAATCTCTGAAAGCTCAGGAGCTAAGCAGGCATATGGATGTAGTTGAACGCACTGGTGTACGAAATGCCATTTTGTTTGTCCCCTGCAACCTGTGAGTGTACTGTACACTCAGGAGCGAAGCAGCGAACAGGACCTGTTTTCATAGAGACTTTTCCTAGAGGGGCACTGCAATTTTCCTTTATTAAGCTTTAAAGTCAGAGCAGAAAAAGGATTGTATTTCTCTCGTACTGGGGGACCGGTGCCAAGCATGACTAAATTTGGGCCATTAAAAGAGATTGCTCAGTGCATGCACACACATACACACACACATGTACACACACGTGAAGAACGACATGCACAGAAACACAGAACACACACACAGGGAACAGCATTTATTCTCTTTCCTTCGCATACCATCCACGCGCACTCAAACCACTTGTATTCATAATTCTCTCTGAAAACATAATTAGGGCTTTCTGAAACAGCAAGCAGTCACTGTAAATCAGCGAAACAGTTCTCATAGTGGTGATACAGAACAAAAGTCACCTTGACCTTTTCAATCTGACAAGTTGTTTCATTTGGTGATTATATCACACTTAGCCACACCTTATAACGGAAAGGAATGAAAGGATGCCAGCATTTTCTTGGCATTTTTAGAACAAATTTGACACGTGCTAATTCAAATGGCATTCTTAGTCTTATATCACCCAATCATGGGACACTGCCAGTGAGAAAGACTGTGTTTGCTCAGGCACAGATTTTTTTTTTCAACCCTTTGATTTGAACTTTCACCAGATCAGATCTTTTAGCAGCTATCTCAGTACAGGGGAATCTAAGTTTCAAATGGTTAGATACACATAAAAGGATCAGATCTAAGACTTAATCATGAGATTTCCTACTCCTGTGTGAATGCAACCAAAGGAAAAACAACAGAGCTGCGGACTTCTTGCCCCTCCACTATTGACTGATCTCTCACACACCCTGCGTTTGATGTTATAGTTGTGTGTCTGTGTTCTTTTGCTATCCTGCAAGTCCCTGTTTCAGGGCCTGGATAGCCTCCTGCCTCCAGATTCCCGTCTCAGGGGGTTTAGGGGCTCCACACTCTGTTACCTGCTGACACTAATCTGCACTGAAGGTCTGCAGCCTCGACAAGATCCAACAGTTAACTGCAAAAAGCTTTTCAGCTCCCTCTGTACATCCATTACCTTCCGACTGAGCAGATTCACACAGGACTGAGTGTTATATTCTTCTGTAATGTAGCTTACATATCTGTGATTATGCCCTTGATAACCCTCAGAAATTCTCATGCTGTGCATAAGCCGGCGTGTTGAGAATCATGCAGAGGAAGCATTTTCCTGCAGCTTCAGTATATTAGTGCACTAATCAATGCCAGTCCTTTATTTACATAACAAGTAGCTAAAATAGGAATGAAGTCTTTACCATGCCAATGTCTGTGCTGTGCTGTAACCACTGAGCAATACACATATGCAGATATATTTGTGATTATTAGTTTTTAGCAAATGTAATATGCATGCAAATATAGCTGTTAAAGAAAGTACAGGCCAGATGTGAAGGGAGATTTAAAAATATTAAACAGATGACATTGGCATGGGCATCTCCCCTAGAAAACACAAGGGAATCGACTTCAAGGAATCCATTAAAACAGAGAAGCAAAGAAAAAAAAAGAAAAAAAAAGGGCATGGGGTTTTAAAAACATAAAATGCAGCATGAAGATGTACTGTAATATAACATAATGTACATGTAATATAAATTGACAACATCAGTCTAGATCAGCTTCCTGCATACCTTCGAAGTCTTTTAAACCCTGTTGCGCAACGGTTGGATTTCAGTACTAAAGTGTTCCTGTGAGCAAAATTCAACAAGGTCCTAGAGCCAAAGCATGAGCTATGTTTCCACTTGGGAAAGCTGGCATTATATTCTGAGGAGATTCCTCTTTGTCCCTCTGTTTAAAGTTCCCAGAACACTTCAAAAAATTTGATCATTCCACAATGGCTGTAAATATGTCAACACTTCAGTGGCATGAGGGGAAGACGTGTCACAGATTAAGTATGTGGTTGATAGAGAAAAGGACGTTATTGTGAAATAGGAGCCCTTGTACAACAAACTGATGTTACATCATCGTTGTTTGGAATGATACGTAATCCCAGTGAACAAACAGTGCACCATGTAGATCTTCTCAATTAATCTTCATGTTTAAAGAGAAAGCTCTCAGATGACTTGATGAAGTCAGTCAGTTTTCTCTCACCACTAAGTACACGATCAAGTCAACAAGGATACAAGGATTATGTGCGCGTTAATATTTTGAATGATGCAGTACTGTGTTCCTCCCTGTTCTACTCAGCCGTGGTGTCTCATCATCCTTTTCATTTTTATCATCATTATGATCAGTGGCCTGTTTGTTGATCATCTGAAGTGCAAATTAGTCAACAAGTTTATTGGCTGAGAAGTTTACCACAGGCTTGATTTTTTTTTTCTCTTGGTCATTGGTCGTCAGTAGCCAATCAGCTTTATGTGCTTCCTTTTTCCCTACTGATGTGATTTAGTTTCATTAACAACAGCTCTCCTTTCCAAGTGCAAAACTGCTGGGAAATTGATTACAGCTCTGTGCAGCTTTTATTTTGAAAGACAACTGGAATTAACATCTCAAAAACAATGTTTGGAGAACAGCTGAATCCATTGTTGGCGACAATAATATGCAATGAGGTCATGTTACTTTGTTTTTTCTGTTTATTTTAGATTGAGGCTACGTAATTAGCACTTGTCAGGTATCTCATCAAAACAATGTAAATCAAGAATGCCATTACCGAGCACCAAAAAAATGAAAAATGTGCAAATTTCCTGTTGAAAACTTTGTGTAGAGTCCACTGTACTGATGCAATCAGAGCCTCTTGCAACATTCACAATCATACAGAGCAGAGCAAGCCATCACCAGGTTGCTCGCAGTATGAATGATTTTGCTGGGGGCAGAAGTACTGCCATCTACCACCACACAGCCATCTCATAGCCCCACTTCTCTGTACATCTGAAATGTTTAATTTATGAAGAAGAACAAACCTTTTAGGGAAAAGAATCCACTTACTCTGCATTAATAAGGTACCTCCTGGCAATCTGAAATGATGGACAAGCGGTCAGGTTAATCCGTCAGTTCCAGTCTTGCATAAAATGGCCCCCCGAGCTGTGTTGGGCCTCGGCGCTGCTCCACCCTGGTCCTGCAGCACATGTGGCTTCCAGATGTGGCTCTTTGGGGTGGATGCGGTCAGGCACGTGGATTGGCCTGTGAAGTCAAGCGCTCAGCACAGATGCAATGGCTAATAATCGCACATTGACACGGTCGCATCTCTCAACCCGATGTATGTGTCCCTCGAGGCACAGTTCTATGGACAAGAACCGATTTTTGTGAGAAAAGAGAAATGAGTAGTGACCTGAAGCATTGTGTTTTATTAAGCTACTAATAAAAGTTTATGTGTCCATACACATGATACACTCAAACCTGGCTGCAGAAATTTTGATGCTTAATTAATAGATGTCAATAGTGATAACCCATGTAAATATTGCTCCAAAATGAAAGTTGAGACAATATCCATAGTTTTCCATAGCTGCTACCTGCATCCTTTTTTGAAATCAGAACCTAAACATCTTTATGATATTGGTTTGAAACTGTTTACAAAACTGTTCTAATATATTCTTTTTTTCCATAGCATGAATTTGTGAAAATGTTCGTTTGGGTTCAAGCTGCTCCACATCCTGCACTCCTCTGTCTGTGAACTGCTTGCTGGGATGTGACAAATCAGTGGAAATCAGCGGTGACAGCTAAAATAACAAAAAGACGGGGTGAATCAGAATTTGACTGCAGTGTCCCGCTTTGCTCATACATTCTGTAGCATTAGTCTTAGTCTGATCCAGAGGGAGGAAATCAGGCGGTATGTTACGGCAAACCCGGTCCATGCCAAGACCTCACTCACAGACCGCAAGCCTGATGTGCATTTGCCAGCTCAGTGAGTGTGTGTGTGTGTGTGTGTGTGTGGTGTTTTCTCACTGGTACCTGTGGCACTGCCTGTGATCCTGTGGTCAGTGTTTTAGTTATTTGGGAGGTTAGTGGTCACAGAGGGGCTGAGCATCATGAGGATCCAAACTCCTCCCAGTTAACTGGGGGAACGTCAAGATACGTTACCTCCTCCTGATGCCAAAACCTCTGAATTGGAAAAGTATGGGCTGCTCTCAAGATATTTACATGTGGTCTGCCGCAAGAAATGCTTTGCCACCACGTGAGTTTATGCATGGAAGGTGACAGTCTATACTTATGGTTATTCAGTATTTTACAAGAGCTGAGAGGAAGAAAAATGGGTGCTCAGAAAGGATAGGAAAAGAGAGGGCAGGAAAAGAAAAGAAGCAAGGAGAAGTGACAATAATTGATGTGAGCGTTTTAAGAGGCTGAAATAACAAAATTTCTTGATGAACACTCTCAAACACGTTCTTCGCTGTTTCACACTCATGTGTCAAAGCCCAGAGACATATTCCTTTTGGCCCGAGATGAAGGACGCCTCAGGCAGAGAAAACTTTGTTATCATTCATCCCTGGGACGAAAGCATAAAACACCAAAACTCCCGCTCTTCTGCTTCAGACTTCTGAGTTTGGACAACTGGACAGCACACTGTCAAACCACTGTTTACAGCTCTGTTTCATCATTTTATGCAGTATTCCCCAACCCTCAGAGACATCAGAGACATCCTCACCTCCTGGTGCATCTGTGTTTCAGAGAAAAGAGTGCACACATCTCTGATCTCAACGGAAATCCTCAGAGAATAGTTTTTCATCTCTATTCCTGATAGGTCTCTGAAAAAAACAAGAGGTTCTGATATTCTTCAAAGGAGGCTGAGAAAATCTATAACCCGTCTGGGCGGAGCCTTTCATCAATATCACATGAGGAGCTCGCTGAGTCTTCATGTGAAGCCGGCAGGAGGTTTTCGTGTTTTTACCCCAGCTCTGGCCAAAAGGCTGGGTTTTTGTGTGGAGCTGTGGGAGTGTGGCTGGAGGAGGCTTAGTGAGGACATCATGGAGAACAAAGTAGGTCCTGACAGGCGGAAGGTCCTCCGCAGGCAAGGAATTGTGGAGATTTTTTCCCCAGATATAGTTGCCTTGACTGGGTTGAACCGGCACGGCAGCAGATCCCGTCTTGCTGAGCAGAATGTAAGGCCTCTTGCCAGATCTTAAGATGTTCTCCTTCAAAGAATGTTTTTTTTTTAACATTTCTGAGTCCAAAATAATCAATAGTATTCAGACATTCCACTGTATCTCACAAGGACAGAGAGAGAGCAGCATCTAAAAAAGCCACAAAATAAGATATAATCTGTCTGTCCTTGGTCTGAACAGGTGATGGATGGATGGACTCCAACAAGAAAAGTGACAAGCCTCCTCCTCCTGCTCCAGATCAGTCAGCGTAGCCATTTTCTGCTCCACTCGCTCCAGAGGAGGAGCTGAATGAAAATAAACTGCACTGCCACCAGGCTAAAACTCAATGAGCTGGCAGACTGGTTTACTTGCTTATGGTTGACCGTCAAATCCAATGAAGACAGATACGCTCCTGTTAATTGTGAGTAACTGTAGAGTCCAATCCAGAACCCACTCATTTTACTACCTATTTAGAATTTATTTTCAGTATTGGAGGATCAGGCATGGATGTGTATCCTGAATCGCTGCTCTGGCTTCTTAGTTGACTTTTCCATCTCAAGCCTCTGCTCCCCACTCTGGCAGAGCTGCCTCCAGGTATTGTGGTGAGCAACAGCCTCCCCCAGGTCTTTGAAATGCTGCACAACTTCGGTGCTGTTTTCGGACGGTTCTTTTAGTGCCTCTTCTCTCCTTCAGCTGCCCGCTGGTCGTAGTGTAGCTGGACGCACGGGATCTTGCAGGCCAGTTGGTCTGAGGGCATCCTGACTTCATGCCCCAGCACACTTGATGTTGGCTGTTCGTGGTCTTAAAGCTCTTGCAGTTGATTTGGCAAGTATTTCAGTATGAGTGGAATTACAGAGATTCTGCTGGGGGAGCTCACTTTTTTATGGCTGGGGGCTGTCTTTTGGAGAGTTTGTCATTATTATACAGCTACAATTGATTTAAAAGTTGTTTATTGTGTTATTATGGTACATTTTATATCTTTTCTCTTGCCATTACTATGAAACAAAGTTGCCATATATCACAATAATGCTCAGTTACCACTATACTGCTCATTGTTTTGACTGTTTTAAACCTAATCTGTTTAATACTTTATTGTTGACAGAATGCCAAAGACAAATTTCAATTTCAAGTAAATGTAATGTATTCTTATCTTGAACAGGTATTAAATGACCCAGTTTGACTCTGATGAAGATGTTGTGGTGTCAAAACGTTAGTCCTTGCATCTAAAAAAATTAAAACCATGTGCTCCAGTATCCCTCTGGGTTTTTACCCATTATCTAGCTACACATTGAATGAGCTAATAGGGGCCTACCAAAGTTATTTTACTTCTACCTAAGTAAACTTTCTGTTAAGTAACAGCACCTGTTCGTCAGTGTGATATTTTTGCACTTTTTCCAGTACTGCACATGTGAATGCACTTGTTTGCGCACACACATGTATGCACATGTGCAGATGCACATGCAAACACATGCACATACAGAGGCATACGATACAGTTTAATATTCATTTTTAATGACATAATTTGAAATATTTTAATATTTAAAATAATTCAACGGTGTATCAGTGTCGTAAATGTCTCCTTTCCTCCCCATCATCAATATTATCAAATCTCACAGACAAATATCACACAACGTTATTTCTCCAGCATACGATCAGTCCTTCCATCTTCATCCTAGATCAACATGTAGCTAGTCTCTTGCTGCTTCTCCGCCTTCCCAGAGGTCAAGTGTTATCTCCCAGTTCAGACTTGGCAGCACTTCCCTCATCAACGGCAGCCCCACCTGTGTGTCTGTCAGTGCTCTGACCTCTCTGCAATTCCTCAGGTAGACAAAGACATGCACTGTATGACCCAGCCTACACAGAACAAACAACTGTATTCATCTACGCTCTCACTGCCCTTTTTTTCCTCTCTGTCTTCCTCCATCCACCTCACAGGACACCACGACGGAAAGAAGGTCATTATCTGACAGATGGGGAAACTCGCAGTCGCTGACAATGATAAAAATCACAACAAATATCTCGTTACAGGAAATGACAGTCGAACGGACTCGTTTTGGTGCCACAGCAGGACATTCCGGTTGGTTGACCTGGAACTGATACTGCTCTGGGTAGGCAGAGGAAGGAAATCCTTGAGCCTTGCAGAAACAAAGTGTGAGGTCCAGTCAGGGAAACTAGCGTAAAGACCTCTTGTGTTGGATTTGCGCTGTGACGGTGAACATTTACCTTGCAAGAGATCCCTAAGCCATCCTGCTTCAGAAGTGATCCATAAAGAACACTTCCTGGCATATTTATCACGCCCCACTACGCACATTGTGTTCTTGCATACCAAGCCTGGAAAAATAACGGCATCTGACCAAGCATTACATACTGTATAACTTCCTCAGTATGATCTCTTGCATGCTCAACGATGTGTCTCACCCCCATGCAGACCCAGCAGAGGAGAAACAGGGAGCAGAGGGCATTGGTGCATTATGGATGAAGGAAGCTTGGTATGTATTAGATTTGTAAGCAGGTTTCGACCTCTTTCTGGGTCCCATCAGGCTCTTCCTGGCCTGAAAAGAGGAGGCAGGAGGCGAACAGAGCTGCACCCTTGAGGAAATGAAAGAGTCAAAGGTACCAAGTCCCCACTGACCCCTATTCCTTTACACTGTCACTTAGAAGGACCAAAGAGAACCAACCTACAACTTGTATTTGAGTCCAAGAGGCCCCTTCTGCATGTTTCAAATGGTTACAGTCACACATTTGAAAATACAAAAAGTACTTTTGGGATGCTGTATTAATTTCAGATGGAGCAGATGGAAGGGGCAAGCCTGCTGTCCATCATTATGAACATTTCCTCTCTCCATTTGACACATGACACGGTAACACCTCTGTGACACAGAACAGACTCCACAGCTTTCTCAAACCAGCGTCCGTAGTATATGTGCACGTAACAAGCAAGATGCTGAGCAGAGACCTTTGAAACACCATCATGGGTCTTTGTTGTGATGAAGTAGGACTTGTCAACATGGTGTATGAGTGACGCATAGTGAGTCAGGTTAAGTAAATATACTTGTTGATGGGTCCCAATCTGTGCCATACTACATTATATTGTGCAAGGCAAAGCAGGCGAAGGGTTGAACCAACGGTCTTTTACCCCCTGCAAGCCTGTGTAGCACCCAGAGTAAACATGAAGTCATTAGTCACTTCCTCTTGTGCCTCCTCTGCCCAGCCATGACCACTTGACCCTCATAAAAGTGATGAACAGGGCGCTTAGAGATGCTTAGTCACTGAAAAGCGTAAAAGTTAGACTTTCCGAGAATAGGTTGCTTTTTACCATTTGCGTATACCTCAGATTGGCAAAGATCTACAATCGCTACAATCCAACTCACATGACCTATCTTTCTGAGCCTTCATGAAGTCAGTATTAAAAGGTCTCCTGCTGTCTTAAACTCATGAATGGGTTTTAAGACGTCTCAGGGCAGAGCGGCCTATTGCTCAGTAAACATATGACATTGGTTAATGCACAGCCAGCCTGGTTTCATGGGGTTCACTGTAACGCAACACCACAAGTTGGAGGGCATTAACTCTGCTTGTGTGACTTTAATGGAAACAAGGGAGAGTGTAGACTCCACCTTGGAGAGTCTAGTTGAATGTGTGTTGGCTAACAAGTCTGTTCAAACATTTCCCTTCCGCTCTCACAAAAGGCGTATTCGTTCCCCCTCAGTGTCTGCTAACAATGACTTTTATAGATTACTTAGCTGTCAGGCAGGCATATATATGTATATATACGTATGTAGGTATATATTTAAACATAGTGTTCACTCAATATATATTGGTGAGTTCTATAGTGTATTATATATTTTTATGTGATGTGGAGGAATATGAGGATGGATATATTACCCAAATGTCTACACAACATAGATGATCAAGACGTGGATTATTATTTGATTTTTTTATACTTTATTAAAACATTTATGCCATTATTAAAAAAGACAGAATTTCATCGCTGCCACAAAAACCCTGCGTAACTACAAGTCAGCTTTTCAGAGACTGAAAGTGATTGTTTTTCCCATTCATGCCCATTTTGCATTATAATATATCACATGTTATGATCACTCTACATATGAGCATGACTTATTTTCTCCTAAGGTTTGGAACAAGACTCCTTAATTGAAGTGATTTCATAAAAACACAATGCTTAGAGCTTGCAATGAATGGAACATCAAAGTTGTCTTTACAGTGACAAAAGTGAGGGTGTTCTTTGTTTGTTTTAGTTATTTTCTTAATTTATTTTTATTTTATTTTTTACTGATTTTGTATATACATTTTCTCATTAAGAACTACTATCTCTAAGAAATCAGTCTCATTTGCCTGTAAGTGCTAAAATAAATTCTGTGATCCCATGAAATCAGCCTCCCACACATTGTTAATGGAGCGGCTTTTGATGACAGTAGATTAGATTCCTGGTTTGAGTAGATGACTTTTACAACCATTAACTGAACTGTCCAACATCATTAGGGAGACAGATGTGAATTTGCTTTTAGACTTTTTTTTTCTATAAAATGATCACTAATACCTACACTACAGCCATAGTGCATTCTGCCATTCACTGGAATAACTGTAATTTGGTTGTTGTGGTTGCAGCCTAATGCGACATTAGCTGTGTGATCCACACCTTTAATGCCATCTATCAATTTAACAGCAGCGTAACTTAACACTGTGCAGCTCACCCTATAAAGACAAAGTATGCCCACCCTTACCTGATCCATTAAGCAAGGAGTAGGAGGAGAGCTCATTATGGCTCAACTGGGGCGCAGTGTCATACCACAACTCATAAAAAAACATGGCTGGAGCAGCTGTGGAGGTTACGCAGCTCACTTACACAGGCATTATTTATGCTGGGGGTGTGTGTGTGTTGTGGGGTGGGGGTAGGGGGTCAGAGCGATGTGGTGCCCTGTCTGTCA
>OMKZ01019653.1:78720-102796 GCA_900302535.1 Neoniphon sammara
CAACCTGGGCTCCGTTTTTTTTTTTTTTTTTTTATAAGCCATCGGTGCCAGGGGCCCCAGCTCGCCCCACCGTGGGAAAGGATCCCAACCATCAGGTTATGTGGAGGCTTTTACGGTGCATTGTCCAGGGGAGTTGGAGGTGGGAGGCCCACGGACCAGGACCGTCTTAAACTCCATAGTCATATGCACGTATGCTCACACACACACTCGCACATTCAAATTCTCCATCCCTTCCTGTTATTTGTAACCCAAGTGAGGTTGGTCATTTAAGTGCTTGTCGGACTTCCTGGATATAAGCCTCCGCTTGCATTGCTCATCTCTCTCCCGTATGTGATTTATTCATCCAGGATGTAAGTGGTTGCCTGATATAAGCAGTGCATCAGTGGGCTTGCATGCATCTTTGAGTCTCCGCTGATTACCTCCACTCCACCACAAACTCATCCCTCTCTTGCTAAATCAATCAGCTGTGACCAACCTCATAGCCACACATTCATTAGAACTAGTTAAAAGCCATTTAGCATCATAATCTTTGGGTTTTGATGTTTTGCTTAGTTGCAGTCAAGCAAACAACATGGTGGAATGAAAGTACAAACACATTTTCTTGTGCATAACTCTACACTCATTGGAATATTCTTATTCCTCATTTTAAGTAACTTCCTTTTACACTGTTAACATGAGCTTGTGTTCTGCTCATGGTTTTGCGGGTGCATGACTGATTGCCTACAGTGCTCTTTTTGACCCATAAATCATAGTTGCAGAGCTGCCTTATTATGTTACCTGGTCAGTTGCATATTTTTAAAGTATAGGTGGTAGTGTGTACATGTATGGATGTGGGAGAGAGAAAGAAAGACAGAAAGAGAAAGATGTCTACAGCAGTGCATAACACCAACATCTGGGATGTTTTTCCACTCTCTGCCTCCCGTGCTCCCCCCCAAAAGGTCATCCTCTGCTATCTGATGAACCTCTCCTTCATCATGCCTTTCATTCATGCTCAGTAGTGATTCACAGCGAGTGTCATGGTTCCTGAAGCCATGGAGTTCACAGTCTGACCTGTTCTCCTCATAGTGTTAGTTTATCTTCCTCTAATGTGGCTGTTTACCTGTGTGGGCTCATATAACTCTGAGAGACTGGTGGATTACAGCATCAGGTATTCTGCTGCATGAGCCTGAAGCAATTAAAGGCCAAATCCTAATGCTCCATTCAACATTGTGACCCAAAAACAAGCCTTACTAGTTGACATTGTAACAGCAAACCGCAATGGCAAACTGTAAAATGTGACTGAAGCCAAAGATCTGCATCTATTTACTAAAAGATTTTGAACATTCCATATAAATTAAATGATTGATTTGTTAGACGTTTCTGTTTGACTCAGAAATTATTAAACATGATTGAGACTGTGAATGAACAGGAAACCAAAGTGGAGAGCTGGCACAGGGAATAAGTTTGTTTTTTTTTTCCAGCATCCAGTTTGTCTTCACTGACATGGATAAAAACTGGGAAAATTCCACTTCTGATGCAACGTTCCATCTATGGGTTTGTTAGGAGACACACTAGCACTTCATGCCAACTTTGGTGGAGTTTACCATAGCATGTTGATTAAAAACAATGAATGCCTAATGTGAATCCAGCATAGTAATGTGAGTAACCACTATGATTTTTTCAGACAAATGAATCTTTTGAGCAATCAACAGAATTACTTTTAAACCATTTTGCTTTAAAACCATTATTCCAAATACTCTGGAGTGGAAATGTAAAAGTGTATAACTTCAGCCTTCTTTCCCTATGAATGTACCTACCACTTTACGGTCTTCAGACAATGACATTTGAATTCATCTTCTCATCTGTCAATTTCAAACCGACCACAGCACTTTTCAACTGATATGCTGAAACAATAAGGCGTCTTGTTAAGAAGTGATAACCTCCAGCGGATGTGACACTTTAGTCCCAGTGTTCCTTGTTTTATTGGTATGGGCAGTGAGGCCACAACACAGCTTATACCCTGGCAGGTGTCTGGTTGAGGTCTCGTCTTCCTGCAGCCTGCAGCTCCATATGTTCACTACATTAAAGCGTAACATTTGACTGTGTTTGCCTGTGCTTGTATAAGTCCAAAGATACAGTTATGTTCCCAGGGTAGAGTATGAAGAAGCCTTTAGTGTTAAGGTTTAGCTGGGTCTGGGCTCTCCATTCATGCAATAACACCTGTTGGGGATCCTGGAGTATTTGTGTGCGTGTGTGTGTGTGTGTGTGTGTGTGTGTGTGCGTGTGTGTGTGATACACTGTGCTAAAAGGAATTGCATCACTTGCTGAAGACACTGATTCTAGCAGACATTTGTTCAGGATACAGTTTTGTTTTTTTTTTTTTTTTTTTTTTAGCACCTTCTCTGGTCCTTTGCTGTTTTAACCTCAAACTACAATTTTAGAAAGTGTACATCTGTGCTGTATTTATAATATAAAACAGCATTTCCTGTGTATTTAATTTTTGTGTGCATGCATAAATTGAAAAATAATTTCTATAGATACAGAGATGTAAAGAGACTGTACACATATTGGAAACACTTTCATACTGTGTGAAGATATTTCATTCGTATCCAGACTAAAGATTTGTCTGAACCAAGAAAAAAAGCAGTTGAACTCAACCCAGGTCCTTTCTTGCTCAACAATAGCCATGTATTTTCAGTTTGACATCAGCTGAAATCCATTATCAACCAAGAAAATTACCAGAGCAAAATCTATGTAAATGCATGTATTTATTTTATGAGTATTTATTGTATGAAATATTCATTAAGTCATTTAACTAAAGCAATGTATGTATTGGGGGAAAATGTTCAATTGTCGTTCCAGAATATCTATTTTCTATTTGTAGAAGAAAACATTTTTTAAGCTCAATGTTTCTGTTAAGTTGCCACACACATGCCTGGACTGTGTGGGTCTATAAGTGATCATGCCTTTGTTTCCACAGATGTTCCATATGAGTCCCATCTGTTAGTCTGCATTACACTCTGATAATCCTGCCAACTGCCACTTATCTATTCCTTACACTCAACAATCAGAGATATCTGCGAGCTTTTAATTCATCTGCGTTGCATCATAGCATACATCTGGGACCGGTTGTTTGTGGCCCTCGGAGTCTCCCCATGAGGAGATGGAACCTGAGACCTTGTATGTTCCCATGAGTTCATGATGTGCTTCATCTCCCCTGGTCCACCATGCTGTTGAGCTCAAACCGCAGCAGATGTTATTGAGTCCACATTTGTAAATATTTACCCCGGATGGAGAGCTTATGAAACAGAGGGAGGTGCACAGTCAAAGGGAATCCGGAGTGGCAGATAGTGGCTGGTGAGATAGCGCATGCTTTCAGTATCAAAGGTCGTGGTAAAAAAGGGAAGACAGTGGAAATACTGAGGATTCCAATTTGAGAGAGAAGATTTGCAGAAAGTTTAAGTCTATAGGAGGTGGACCCTATCTCTGGTTTTAAAACAGGCAGCAATACACTCTGAACTGAAGCCCGTTGCCTGAGGCGCTCTAGAGTGGAGAGTAATAAGCTTGTAGATGCAGGGGGCGCAGATTGTTGTGCCCCCTGCATCAACAGTCCTGCTGAGCTTTGAGTTTTGGAGATATACAGAATTACTGTTAACCAAATCAGCCTCAGAACTGATACCGATTTGACCAGGCAATGTGGGTTTATGACAGTTCTTTTGAAGGGATAGGGGATGGGAGGGTTTTAGAAAAAAAACTTCAGTTTAACTTTTCCCAAGAGTGCATGCAATAGTAAGGACAGAGAAAAGAAAGAAGAAAAAAAAGGAATAACTCTTAGTCTGACATTAGGCCTGACCCGCTGCCAAGTGATGTGTCCCAGGAGAGAGGGGTTGAAATGTGCCTCAGAGCTCACCGCCCCTTCTTTCTAATGAAGATAAAACAGACATGCTGGAACCGCAGTCTGCCTGGATACAAGCCATTACCACAGCTAATTGGTAATTACTTGATTAATCAGCAAAAGAGGTGCCTCTCAAGGAGTCATTTGAAAGCAAGTTGTTTAATTTGTGTTACTGAAGCAAATGGTTGTTGGTGTCTGGTGTCTGATTCTCTGCAGGTCATTAATGCTGTGATACTTCTGGTTGCACTTTACATTAAGCTTCTCTTATATCTGCATAATACCAGTGCAAAGTAGAAGGGGAAATAACATGAAACTAAACAGAGGGTGGTATTTTGTTGTATGTGAAATGTTTGGTGCACAGACCTAGACCTACATGTATGTTGTTGCCTGAGAAGAGCTTCTACATGCCTCTGGAATGTTTTGAGCATTTCTGAAGTGCCTACATGGTGTCAGACATGATATTGCATGTTGCATCAATGTAGCCTGTGGAATTCCTTAACTTGTCAAAATGAAGCTCCAAAAGGGAATATAGGCATTAATTATGCATTATATGAATGATTATACAAGCATACAAGATTAGGAAGTGCAGTGATCTTCCATGTTGCAATAACAGCCTGTCTTTGTTGGTACAGTATGTCTCATTAGCACCATTCCCACAGCTGGAAGTGGGCTAACAAGATAGCCGACATTCGCTCTCTAATTAGCTCCTCTGGTACCCCACATTCCCGTCTCGGAGCCCAGCACCAGGCTTCACTATCGGGGCCTTGATTTGCTTTACCATGCAGGGGGTGAGAGATATTGATTGTGCTTCTTTAATGATAAATTCCCTTTGTGCTGCGGAAGCCAGTTAGCGAGGTCTGGGGTACTGGGCAGACCTTTTTCTCTGTGAAATGGTTTTGGTAAGGCAGAGGAAAATACTGGGGTGTATCCTTGGAGTTCTGAATCAGGAGAATCGGAGGCGTCCACTGTGTGCTGTCTGGGATCAGCCTTGAGCTTTCAAGTACAGCAAGACTGCAGGGAGCAGGGTCAATAGTTTGCTCGCACATAGTAGGCAGAAAGTCTGCGGTATATTCTGCAAAAAATCTTTCATTTTAATTCCTGGCATATGATGCTTTAAAGCTTGTGTAGGTAAGTTTTTTACTTCACAGTTTTGACAAATCCCTATTAAACACAGAGAGTCTGAGCCAAATTAAATGTACTGAGAAAAAAATCTGGTCTTCTGGGCTGATCCTTGTGCTGTAATCTCATTTCTTAAAATCTATCGCGCATCTTGACAACCAATCAGGGAAGGAACCATCGCTACCTCAGCACCAATCACATCTCGTGCACACGCAGCGTGCACTGCTGCTGTGTACGCTCACTTCCCTGACTTAGCTTAGCCTACCAGAGCTACAGTACGTTAGCTTAGCTTACAGTAGCTGCAGAAGGAAGCCGGCTCACCAGTTCTAAATCCCCCATCACATCAGCATCAGAGGCACATGCACAAGCGTGCATGTGGCTAGGAAGCACTTGGATGAGGTACTGAAACTGAGGTGGAATTCTGAGGTGAAATTCAACTCATTCTACGAAGTTCCCCACAGCAGCTTTAATGACTGCGATGCATATGATACTCACTCTGGTACCTTTGTGTTCCCCAACTACATTGCTGTTTGCGTTGCTCTGACAGTGCAGCATGTGTCCTACCAGAGGGTACGAAGAAGCACAAGGGGCAATGGGTGAGAAGGGGGGGAGAAAGGGAAGAAGGGGCTAAGAGGGCAGTGAGAGGGTCAAAAAGAGGGTGCTGTGAACAACTCTGGGTGAGCAACCCTTTCAACCAGGGTTTAGGGTGTCTCCACACAACATGCCAGCGTTTATTTAGCACCAGGCAACAAGTTGTAGGGAAACTCGATCTCCTTGCAGGCAGCGGGCCGCTCCTCCTTCAGAGAGGGCCGCCCTGATCTTCTTGGCGTCTCCTCGGTCTCCGTCTGTCTTTCGCTGCATGTTGTCCCCCCCGTTAGGTGACGCGGGAAGCCTCTTATAGCCCGCCACTCAAGCTCTTCCACTGCTGCCAAGTCGCCACCTCTCGTGTTACATGGGACGGCGGGTACTCTGTCAATGATGGCCCAAGGGCAGATGCAAAGCGCTGCGCAAAGTTGTAAGGGGGTCATCAGTTACTTTCCAAGTATGGCAGTTCGAAAATACTCCAAAGAAAGGGGAGCTGCTGGTGAACCTTCCCCGTTCTGTGTGCGTTCTGGACCAATTTCATCAGATGCAACCAGATACGATACATGTGACCACAGAATCAATGCTTCACTTTTGCTGACTAAACACACACTGATGTAGAAAATGTGGTGTAGTTTCCAGGTGGTCTGTGAAGGCCTCATTTAGGATGTAGCAGGTTGACTTCTGAATTAAGAGGAAGCTTATATAATTTGACAATTGAAAACAAACAAACAAAAAAAAAAACCCACAGGTGGTAGTTTGTCACTCTAAACACTGTTATGTTTTACACATGATGGCCTGTAAATTGGCAACACAAGCTGTGTTATCCAGTCAGAACTTTGTCAGGAATGGCCTTTGGCTTGCTCATATCTCATTAGCAAGCTAACATTGATTTGAAATTATCTGTGTAGTATTTGCGGGCTTAACACTGGCATGGTGTGGTTGGGTGCGGCATGTCAGGCACACGCAGAGTTGCGCCTGCTACACTGATTAATGATGGGAAAGGTCAGCCAAACAAGTTCCCTGGTTCTCTGTTTCCAGACAACAACCAGAGGTGTAGGGTTCACTGTTTTCAATCACCAGTGGATTTATCAGGCCGCTGTTATCACCGCTGCATGCTGTAAGCCTGAGGGCCAATGATGTGGCTGTGAGGGGAGCCCCTAAATGGACTTTTAAAATGAAATGCAATGACCCAAATGTAACTTGAGTGACCTGTTATTTTAGGACTATCGGGCTCAGATAGTGTGTGATGTATTGCACAGTATTGTGGGTGAAAAACACATACTTCATTATGCAGCTGGGGTCGAAAAATGACGTGACACCCACTATCTACCCTTGAGATTATGTAAACAATAACTTAATTAGTAATAACAGGAATGGCAGTAGATAACAGTGGCAGCTATGGAGCCATTCATTAAAGTTGGCAGAAAATCAAAGCAGGTAAATGTGCTGTCATTTAAAAAAAAATAAAATAACTTTTATATTTTTGCAAGCTATACTGTGCCTTAGTTTTAGAAATATAAAATCTATGTATCAGAGATTTTTGAACCTAAATCAAACTGAAAGTAAAATTCTTGAAATGCATGTGCAAGTATAAGATTAAGTGGAGAAATTAAAAATAAATTAATTAATAAAACTGTTTTGAAAGACCTTTATGTTTCTCCCATTTCAGTGTCAACCCACTAACCAGAGACGAAGTGATTGATTGACTGATTTTTTGACATTGGCAATCAGAAAGCCTTTACATTCTGGTTTGAGTGATGTTTACAAATTTACCATCTGAGAGAAATGCTAAATGCAGATCAAACCTATGTTATGGGAGGTGATTCTTCTAATGTAGTCCTGACATGTTACATGTTTCGTTTGTTGACAAAGCTGCAAAAAAAATTGCAGTTTAGTGAGTCATTTGGATCATCAGTGTACAAAGAAGGTACTAAATCATAAAGATTACACCATGTTAGATTTAAGAGAACATGAGGCCATATAAGGCCATGCCTCACTTAGACCGGACCAGTCTTCCATGAATCACAGACTGAAATGTTACTTCAAAGAATATGAACTGCAATCTGTTAAGTTTCATCAAACATCCCCCAGTGAACTAAGGTTAAATTTGAAATTACTGATAAGCTACCATGTAGCAGGCTTAATCCAGAGAAAACATATCATAGTCAGCCTTAATTAGCCTGAGAAATTGCAATCACATACACTAATTCAGTCATCTTGTCTGATATTTTTACTAGGACCGTCAATCGATTCAAAATTTTAATCAAATTAATTACATGATATGCTGATTAATTAACCAAAATGATCACAAACAATGACAGTATTTGCTTAGAAAAGCCCCCAGATGAAGATATTTCAACTCAAAAACTTTACATTATTATGGCTCAGGAGTAAAGCATTGAATAGAATAAATAAAGCTGGCATTAAAAATTGTTTTATTTCCAAATTTTCAGACTTTTTCCAAATATATATTTTTTTCTACTGAATATAAGGCTATCACTTATTCTAAAATGATCATTAAATTTTTAGGTGTATGTTTTGTTAGCATCTGTTTGTTGTTGAGTTTTATTGTTTCTTTTAATTTTTCTATATGTACATTGATGCACACAGCACATGAGTGAAAACCCTTTGTGTGTGTGTGTGTGTGTGTGTGTGTGTGTGTGTGTGTGTGTGACTTCACAACATTCCCAATGAGGCACAGACATCAAAAGTCCTCCCAGCTTCTGAAACAACTTTCCAGGAGTGTCGTCTTAGAGCTTCTCCCTGCTGAGGGGCAGCACTTCATCAGCAGTTTGTGTTACCAAGCACACATTGTCCATCTTGTATCGCATACGGATTCTATTTTCACCTGGTAGTCCTTTAAGTGACAAGCCATTTACAGATTTTGGATGGAGACTTGATACTGCCTGTGAAAAATCAAGCACAAACACTTGTACAATGAAAAGCATATGGTATGGAAATTTAAAAATGCAAGCTGTTAAGATGACAAACTATGTGGCAAAACACTTCTGGTCACATGACACAAGTGACTGACATACTGTTATAGGCGTATATTTTTAAGGCCACAGCTTGTGAGACAGATAAAAAAGGAAGAATATAGGAGGCCTAAACTCTGGATGCTAAAACTTTAAGATGAGCCTAATAAAGGGCATATGAGATGACATCTCTTTGGCATTCTTGGCAAAAACGATAAGGCCTTTGTCTGTTCACCAGACGCTGGTTAAGCTGTCTGCCTGCATCAGGATCTGACAGCCTGGTGTCAGCGACTCTTCACGAGACAAGTCACTCAGAGCAGAAAACACTGACAACCCATATCAGTGAGTCAGTGGCAACACTGAAAACAGGACATTTTGAGAAAATTAATAATAGATCCGCACACATCCACTGCACAATAAATGTGTATTTCAATTATTTAAGTATTAATCGGACTAACACATGAAATACAGGACAGAAAAATACCAATCATCACCCTGAAACTCCTAATTTTTAACCTTGGTACATGATTATTCAGTTATTGAATTTGAGAAATATTTTATGCTTGCACTGCAAATGCTGCTGCTCCACACATTCCACAGCAGAAAGCTATTGAGAGCCTTGGCAAATGATGTGTAGACACAGCCCACAAGCAATCAAGCAGATCTAAGTCAAATACCCCTATTCCCCATCGTGGCACAACAAAGGTTTTCCCAGCAGCCACTTGGTATTCCGTGCGGAGAGCTCGTGCAAAGATAGCTCGACCCCCAGGTAGGGGAAGCCTCCCCTCTTCATGTCGAACATTGTTTTACATACGCCTGGCTTTTGTTTTGAAGCCCAGAGATTAAGCCTGGCCAGGGAGGGGGCAGGTAATCCTCAAAGTGGTATAGGCACAAAATTAGAAAGCTGATTTAGATAAGATCAATTTGTGAAGTATGATTGTCTAACGTTAGTGATCACTGGAGACATGTCTACTGAGGGCACTGCAGACATGCAGGTAATTAACAGGGTATGATGGGTGTAAACACCATGCAGTCCCAGGGGAGACAGAGGGAACCCTGTTTTCTTAGGCCCCTTGCTCACATAGAGTTGAACTAGTCTTTTCACATTCCACGGTTCTAAGGCAAAGAGGACGGCTTCTTTGCTTTGACCAGCGTCTAGACATTCAACAAACACGAACATTTGGTGACACTGAGCAAGCTGAGCATCCAAGACAGATTCTGTTTTTGGTAAAGCCTGCTCTTAGTCTACTGTAAGCTATGTGATGATTCAGAGGTGCCAATAATTCAGATTCTCTGCTGATGCAACCAAAGCTGGGAACCCTGACATGGACTGTCTGGTAGTTGGTGTGCAGAGAAACATAGCAGAGCTGATGTGCAGCATACACACTGATGATCCCCTCTCCCTCTTGGCTCCTTGTCTGAACAGTGCAACACCGGTCAGATCCATGAATAGGAGAGATTTAGTTTAGGCTCACTCTTCATGTACAGTAGCACTGCCCCATCAACACCACACTATGTGCTGGATCTAAAAGTTGAAATCACTTCCATAAAACCATAAGAACAACTTGTGATGTTGATGAGCAGTAAGCATTGAACCTATTATTATTAACATATTAGCTAGCTGTTGTCAGCCCCTCCATTAATAAAACTCATCTCTGTTGGACTCTTTAGACACTGTATTGAGCAGAGATCCATGGTATGTTACAGCCCACAGTTTCATTGGATGAGGACCCAAAATGGGTCATGAGATTGTAACTGGTCTCCAAATCAGAAGAACACCAACTGGTTTTAATAAGGTTCAGGATAAGGCTAAATTTGTTCAGTGTGGGCTGAAAAGGTTTAAGAACCCCTGACACGGAGATTGCATTCCCTCACTGTTAATGATTAACATTTCTAAACTGGAGCTTGAGGAAACAATCCAGGCAAGTTTATGTCTTGTACACACTTAATCTGTCATAAGCTCTGCTATCTGATGGAAGGTAGTTCATTCTGAATAAGAATCCAATTCTGTTGCATCAGAGCATTGGCTTTGCATAGTATATGCATAGCATTGCAATGCAGACTTGCTTGTATTGGATTTTTTACTACTTTCATCTTTATAATGCATCCATAAACTAAACCAGATGTGGAAACACACTAAAATCTTACTTTTGTGCAGACAAACAGACTATCCCAAGATTACCATCAATTTTATGGGCCCTGTTTAAATCTGTAGCAATCCATCAAAATGTTTTATAACTTGGTCCAGGTGATGCTGCCGTAATTAGTCACTCATCCATTCATGCATGTCATATTTTGGTTATGATTTTCCATGGAAACAGTGCTAAACGTCAATAAGTAGCCTCACAGTCAGTGTGTAAATGCATGTGAGTTTTGTCCATGAAATTCAAGTAGCAACTAATATTAATTTTTCTCAGCAAATTGTTCAATCCTGACACTACTTTTTAAGCAAAGATAGTTCTAAATCTAGATCTAAATTATGATTATTATGATAATATTCTTTTTATTCCTTTACTGAATTTCATTTTATTGAATACAAACAATAGCAGTCATTTACAGTATAAATTGTAACAGTATTTAGTTGCTAATGGTTACATAAAGGTTACTGTATCTTGACCAGTTTGGTGCTATCATCTATAGTAATGGTGTTGTCAGCATTCTGGGGCTCACATACCGCATAGCAAAAGTTTGAGTCACTATTTAATTGTACTCAGTCCTTGCCAAATCAATCAGCCATCCATCCTCCTTTGTTCCATTCGAGTCTTATTGTAGGGCTCTGAGTGAGAAGACTTGGACTTGGCCTCTCTGGAGGCCACACACACTGACATAATTCTGAACAGTCAATCATAAAGACATCACAAGCAATAAAATGAGGTCTACATCAAATATAGTCGGTGTTAGCCATGAGCCTCTGGAGCTTAAAGCACATGATGAAATGACATCAGAGGCAGCGGGACCTGCTGCTGCCAAACTCTCAGCTCCGGTTCAGGTTTGAAGAAATTGGGTTGCTCCTCTTGTAAGGTTTCCAGTTCATAACAGCTTTATCTTATTTGTCAAATGGAACTGATATTGCCATGATAAAGCATAACAAGTTGTCGGGTCAAGCCAAGGAACCTGAACATTGCATGCTGAGCATTCATAAATATACTGGCATGCCTTGGGTCCGGTCTGTAGTTGTTTTGCCTTCAGAGCATGCCTGACCGATAAGAATGCAGAGATGATAGTTATAGATAGCAAGTCCTATAGTCCCAGTTTGGAGCTAAACAAATTCAGCTGAGCTTGGTTATAGAGACTCATCAGGGGAGACAGGGCGCATCCAGTTACCCCTCTCCATCCACCAATCATATTTCTGCATGGTAGACTAGCTCAAGTGATGGGAAGGGGAGGCTTACAGACTGAGAACTAGGGGGGTCCTGCACTTGTGACCTGGCTTTTCATTTCAAATTTCACGTACCGGTGGAGTCTGTGAAAGCGATCTAAACCAAAACCCTTGAGTTTGCGAAGAGCATGTATTGACACACAGAAATGCACATACTCAATTCTGGAAAACTGACTCAGACGAGCAGGAGGCTCACTGTAATTTCACTCAACTCAGTCTTAGAGTTTGTTGTAGGAATATCATTAATTTATCCATGATTGAAAAATGCATTATTTAGTAGAATCCCTTACATATAAGCCTATGTAAATATTTCCAAGGGTGTAAGGGAAACTTGGTGATTTGTTTAGGTGGATGATGACGGTGAACAGTTTAGCTTCCTTGGAGAGAAGTGAAAAGGTCTTTGTGTTAGTGTGTGTGTGTGTGTGTGTGTGTGTGTGTTTTCTGTGTGTGTGTATATGTGTGCTTAAGTGAGTGCGAGTGCATTAACCAGACCCTTGGGCTTGACAGGTCTCCAGTGGAGGCCGTTTGCAGAAGCAGAGAGGTGGGAGAACAGGGACCAAGGCCTGTCACAGCGCATTCAAATGCTACCAGCTTACACTAAAAGCAGCCAAGCTCTGTTCCACATCTCCCGGGTTAACAATGAGTAATGCAGCCAAAGGTTAATGCTTAAAAGGTTGATATCCAGGACACAGAACTATGATAAGCCAGAAGAGTATACAGCCTCATCTTCGGTGAATGTTAAACAGAGAAAGCTTCTCTCAAGTGCTGCTCTGTCTCTTCTTTCAAGTCACACGCTGTGGAGTTCATGGTAATTCCTCAGTAAAAGTAGGTGTAGAGGCAGACTCATCTAAATGCTGGGTCAGGCCTTCACCATCGGGGCTGTTTTTCTACCAGTCCCCTCATCGTGACCTGGCACTTTCTCAGAGTTCACTTCTTTAAAAAGCTCCATTGAGCCTCTGCTGGCGTGCATCGATTGGACCTCTGCTCCAGATCACACAGTGTTGCCTGTCCTCCACCTTTTATTTCATTCATCAGTGACTCTGAATGCAAAGTATCCATTTATAGGTTTTGAGGGGCCCCATGTTGTCATTCATCCCTATTTCCTAATCAGGTTGTGGTGTTGTGCCAGCAGTAGTATTTTCCTACATCTGTTTCTAATTCCTTGGGGGAAGCAGGGAAATAAAGGCATCCCTATCAGTAAAGATTTAGAGGGTAAGGGTAATTGAGATACAGGGATTTACTAGAGGTATTGAATTTCTCCAGTAAAACAATTTACTCCAGAAAAGAGTAATGGTCTGCTCCAACTCCTCTTTTCTTGGTTCTGATTTGAGTTATGTATGGTGTTTTTCATCAGCCCTAGCTTACATACATCATTTCATTTCAGAAATCTCATTCTCAATCTCTCTTCTCTCTTTCTCTAGAATCACTTTGTCAACCTGTTGTCCTTTTGTCACATTTCCTCTTTCAAGACTAGGGCTACACTGATGTTTTGGGATTTTGGCCTCTAAGTCATGTTACCCAATACATGATGACAGGATGGAACCAAAATCACTTCTGTGTCTCTGTTTGATATTCTGTCTGGTGTGCATATTAATGCCATCACATACAATATGTTAAGTAATCATGGATGAATAGCATTATCCTTACAGAGTGGAAATAAGAACTCATAGCAACTTTAAGGATGGATGCTTAGTTTAATTTTAATGACCCGTTTTAACTTGCCAGGCTTTTTTAGGAGATAGATAAAATAGAAAAAATGCATAGAGCTACTTTCAAATATAGATCTCTCTTCCAATGAGATTGTGGGCATGACTTGTTTTGCTTACCCAGGAAGTGCCTGAAGGTAGCCAGATGACTCCCACCAGAGTTCTGGGCATGATAGTTAAGATAGATAGTTAAGGTTAGTGTTATGGTTATGGTTAGGTAAGGGCATAAATCAAGGCTGTTTTAGCAAATGGGCAACAGGTCAACACATTTTTTGACCAAGTATAGCCTTTGTGGGTGTGTCTTTCTCTAGTGGGATTCATAATAATCAGACAGCTACAGTTGTTGATTCGTGATTGAATTTACTAATTAAGACTGAGATTTTGTCTTCAGAAGATGAATGAAATCTGAAGCCGCACAGTAAACAAATGCGTTATTTTGAACGTGCATGTTCCACTAGGCCTGTTGGTGGCACTAAAGGGAAGGTCAAGGGGTCACAAAAAATACAGACATTGAAGCTTTGTGCAGAATTCTTCTGCATTAATGTGTGTGTTGTCAAATTCCTGTACACAGATATCTTCCTATAATCAACTAATCAGAGCACACAATCTCACATGGACTTGATATAAAGTTGAAATTTTTTGGCAGGTATGCAAAACCCAAACGGAGAACCTTTGCAACCCCAAAATACATGAAATATCCCCATTTTACATGCAGAGACACTGCTTTCATTGAACTTTAAAATGCACTTTAGCCATTGACCTGAACTGCTTTGTGTCCTCTCTTACTGCCTTATCTTGTCCCGTTAAGTTCTCTTTTCAAAAATGACTCATGGACTAAGTAACTTGTACGGACAGAACTGTAGGGAGGATGGAGGAGAGGTCAGGGGTGCTGTGCTACAATCAGCTGGGAGGAAACTGTGAATAAAGTGAGGTCTTTCTGTTTTGAACCCTGCTGTGCATCAGCTAAAGTGATGGTGAAAAGTTGTCACATGCCGAGGCAGGAAAACACATCGCTGAGCTGCAGCAGAATGCACCTCCCTTCACCCCTGAAGTCTGATCTAGCTCAGCCCTTCTCTAGTCATTGACCTTTAACTTGACACACAACAGTGAACAACCTTGAAGCTTGTTTTATTGTTTGGATTCTTGTGATTAGATAGTATACACTGGTTAGCATGCGTAAGAGAATAAGATTATATGTAACCTGCATCCCTGCCCAGACGCCACCCAGTAACTTTCACATATTTCAAGGGGTAAATTCTTTCTACCACATCAGTCATATTAGTCAGGGTAACTACATGCATTCCACTGCCAACACTATTACTCTTAATCAGCTTCATTTTACAGTACCCCACCCTTTCTTCCACCACCATGTATAGAAAAAAGTGTCCAAAACACCTCAATGACACTTTCCCACTCTTAGAAGTTCCATGAAGGTCATTGCATGTTTTAAAAAGAATAACACCTACTTTAACTGTAGATGATGAATTACAGTCCTCTCTTTCTGAAACCAAAGGAACTGTTTAAACCAATTACTGCTGTGCAAACATTTATTTCCTCAGAGGATGTTGAGTATTTCAATACAGATGGGCTCCGTCCAGTCACCACAAAGTATCCTGTGTTTCTTCCCTTGTGGAGCAAGTGGGTTTTAATTGCACCCAGGAATATTGGTGAGAGGGATTTAATAGACCAGTGTTAGTCGATGCCCTCCGCCACACAAGTTTAGATGACATCAGCTTGTTCATTTTAATTATCCTCTAATCCTTTCTTCTTTGAAAGGGGCTCAAGCTAAGCCTGGCTCTAATGAGCCTGTCACAAGTGAAAGTAGACAAGGTTTAGGCTCGTTTCGATAATCAACCAGCTGATGAAGTATGGAAAGTTTTGACTGAGAAAGTGACTTTTTTTCTCCTGTTCAACTCATACCATGTCTTGCAGGTTCAGTCATAAGTCTGAACTTGTTCTCTGAGTCAGTGAAATCAAGGGAGATATAGAGTGTTAGATGAGGATGTACAGTTTTAGCGGGAAATAGTGCCACTTTTTAGCAGCATTGCAAGTAATTTAAGAGAGACAGATAATTCTTAATTATTAATTCAAATAATGCTGGCATTAAGAAAATTCAATTTGATTTAAGAAATTTCGTGGAACAATCTGATTGGCATTAGCATTATTTTTTCATTTGTTTCAAGGAAATTGTCACACTCAGAATTACAGATTTAGTGATTTATTTATTTATTTATTTATTTATTTTGTTGTTGTTTTTTGTTTGTTTGTTTGTTTGTTTGTTTTTTTGCAGGGTGACCTCAGAGCAGACAGGAGCTTTTTCACAGGTCCTGATGTAAATCCACATGTCAGCATGCTTATTGGAGTCTTGGCCTGTTGGGTTATTGATGAAATCAAAACAGTTGCATACAAACAACTGAATGGTAGTAATTCATTGGCACATAGTTTATTGGGATACTTTCTGTTGGACCCTGATTGTGACAGAGCTTACGTTAAATGTGAAAACCAATGGTACAAAGTTGGGACAAGCATCTTTGTATGAAGTCCTGTATTCCAAGAATATAATTTCCCAGGCAATTTTATTTAGAATATAGTAGCTTTTACATTTCAGCATCTCTATGTCTGTCTGTTATTTGTGGGTCAGGTAGTTTGGTTCAATAATTAAAATAATCAGGGGGGATCAGCCAGTCAAATAGGCAATGTTCACTCAAGTCATGCAGTGGGTATGCATAAAAAGTAAGCCACTGGTATTTATTCATCAACTTGATGATCCAACATGCTGCCAAGATAACATCAAAGATGACACTGCAGAAAGCTTTGTTGCACAGAAGTCTTGGATGTGATTCAGTCAGAATGCTGTGTAGCCAACGAACCTTTCTCAACAATAAATAAGGATGTGCCAGGCAGCCAGAGGAGACAGAGCCGACTGCAACCAGCAACAAGAAGTGAGCCTTTGTGGAGGTGGAACAGACCATAATTGTCTGAGAATCATTTATATAGACACAAGTAGTTTAAATGCCAAGATTAACAGCATTAAAGCATTTATAAAAACACTGACGTGTTATTATGGCAACATCTTTATTCCTAATCATTCATTGCTGATAGTTCACTTGTCAAACAATTAGTATGTATGGCACTGTGACGTCTTTTTCTGTAGATTGATTAAGTTTTTGTAGATGTCATTCTTTTCCTTGCCTGGAAATAGTTCCCAACAAAACTCTTAACCCCCAAGAGCTGTGGATTATGCCAGGTATCCATGTCATTATTTTCAGAAAGAGCTGTTTCTGTTGAGTTTTTCACATGTAAAATCTTGATGGTTTGAGCTCCACAAACAAATACCCATCCAGCCCTATCGTACAGGGGTGCCAGGGAAGATCACGGCAGACTGGCAATCTCGCTAAATCACCCAGAAACTATCTGGATAGGTAGATTGCACTAGGGGTGAGTGGGAAAATATCTTTTGTTTTGTTTATTTTGTTTTTCGTAATTTTAGTGAACTGTTCCTTTGCAGGTATGAAAAACAACTAAACCCTCTGTTGACTGAAGAACAAGAGAGAACCTGCAAAGTGCAGTGAAATTTAGGAATTTGACCTTTTTTGAGGTGTTTACCTGAAATGAAATCTTAACAGCTGTATTTTTCTAGTCTTCAGAATGGACTAGATGTGTGAGGGATGCTCTCCTTTGAAGTGTGAAGGGCAGAGCCAGTCAATCTTTGCAGGTCAAAGTAATTACAGAGAGGTTTGAAGAGAAAGGCCAGTGGGGTCAGGGAGAAGTGTCTGTTCAGACTTCAGATTACTACCTGCTAGGACCCGACCTTGTTCCAAAGGTTAGTGTTAATACTGGAAGCATCTTTGCATGTTGGTAAAAAGCTGTTTTCACCACATTATATGCCTGACTTTAACATCATGACCGGTTGATGTAAACAAGGAAAAGACTGATTGTCTATTTGCACGCAAGATGCAAAATATCCAAATAGAAAACATCTTATAACTCAAACATGAAGCCCAAATGCCATCAAAGGCTTTAAGTGTCTTCAGCGATCTGCATAATGTGTCTCACAGTAATGCAATGGGCTCAGATGAGTTTTCTTGTTCTATGTTCCTCCAGGGTAAAATGTGACAGAAAAGTGTTGAGTAATAGATAATGAGGTGATGGCTGTAAGTCATTCAGAATCATATGGTCAGTTTTAATATTCAAGCAAGATGTGAGCCACATGGTGTCCCTGTAAAGATACTGGGGCTGCAACCAATGATTATTTTCATTGTCAGTTATTGTATTGTTGTTTCTTTATTCATCTATTAATCATTTATCTATAAAGTGTCAAAAATAATGACAAATGTCCATTGGAAGTCACTAGAGCCAGAAAAAAATGTTAAGTATAAATTTAATAATGATACAAACAGAGAAAAGTAAGCAAATCTTAGCACCTGAGTGATACATCATGTGTTATACACCAAACAAACTTACTGTCTGTAGAGTCACTTGCATCATCACTTGTCTTTTAATCATGAATATCGTGTGTATCTGTGTTCCATGTTTCACTGCAACACATATTGTGTTCATTTGAATTTAGCAGAATTTAACCTTTTTTTCTTTGTTGTCTGTCTACTAAAGTTGTGATAAAACTTTCCCCCAAAGTATCCACCACTGTATCCACTTCTGGGTGTAGCAGAAGACCATACACATGCATTGCATTAGTTTGGTTTAAAATCAAAAAAGAAATGTTACCTTGCGGAGAAACCAGTCATTACACACCCAATCTGGCTTGTGATCTCGAATGTCTGATGAGTTCATCTGCTCACCTTGTGGAACTGATTGAAAATAGTTGGGACTGTTCCAGTGCCATCTAAATTAAGAAGTTTCATAAGACTTACTTCCTTTTCCAAAGAACATCTGGAGACTGGCATATGTTAATGAACATGGATTCAGTCGTACTTCTCAGCAACGTAAGAAAATGTTAAAGAACTTTCTTTTTGCATTCTACTTTTTCATTTCATTAGTTTGTGTCACTATTTTTTGAAATAGTAAAGTGTCTTCATGTTTGTGTTAAATATTATTATTTTTGTGTTTTTGTGTAGTTTGTGTTTGTGCGTGCACATGTATGCACATTGTTCACTGGATGCTGTAATTATTGGTATAATTTAGTGTGCCAGATTATCTTATCAAGGCCTCTGAGGGGCAGAAATATGGTTTTCAGGCCTGTTGACAGTTCAAGGCCATTGATAGCAAACAGACTTCATTAATGTTAGCTTTCAACAAAGAGACAGACAGTGAGGGGTCACAGCTTGTCAGCTGTTTGGACACTAATAACAGAGAATTGTCCACTCCACTGCTGATCCCTGCCCAATGAGTTTGTGGCTGGAGGCCACAGGACTCAAAGTTGAAACAGAGAGCGATTCTTAATCTCGTTTGCTTTTGATTTATTTGTGAAATTGAAAAACACATGATCAAAATAATAATAATAAATTTAGTGTATTTATGACCTTAAAGCAGTTATTTCCTTTGTGGTCCATACAAAATATATGGAAATCACAATCAAAAGATCACAGGAAATACATGGCACAAGCTAAATCATCTCAGTTGTTGTTGTATTTGTATTTTGTAACTAATAAATTATAATGGAGTGCTGCAGATAACCTGAAAGAAATCAGAGTCATATCAGAGGCACCAAGGTTTGGATGTATACATTGAATTTACAAAACATTGAGCGGCAGCCCCTTTAGCACAATCCATATCTAAGCTGCTTCTCTTTATCTACATCTCTTTCTTTAATCTTTAATTAAATGGATAATTGCTTGTATCTGAATTCACTTCATCAATGTACAATGTAAGCATCTCTAATATTTTATATATTTAGTGCATGTCCTGTCACTGATTGATTACATCAGAGAATAAACTAGACACTGAAATAGTGTGGTAACAGGATCTGTGGAGGACTAAATCCATTTATCCTGCACCCCCTGTGTTATTTATGTCCTCTTCATGTAAGTGTGTGTGGCGGTTTGTCACCGGTCATGTTCCCAGGTTGCTGTGACTGAGCTGCTGTTGGGCCACAGCTGTCCTCTGGCTTTAAGTGAATCTGACAAAACACTGAAACATGTGTGCCAGCAGTGAGGCCGGGGCGTGGGAAGGCATGTCACATAGTGTGTGTGTGTGTGTGTGTGTGTGTGTGTGTATGGGTGTGGTGGGTCATAACCCTGGATTGCCTCAGACACTATAAACACTTATTAGCAGGGTTCACTGATGAGTGCCGTGTAACAATTTACTCATTGCATTGATGCATTGATTATAAATTCTGCCTGTTCAGCTGCATTGATCTGCTAAAAGAAATAAGTAAAATGAATTGCTGTAATTTTGGCTTGGACTGAGATTGAATGCTTTGAGTCAAACTATTCATGATTCTTAAAAATAAGGATCCAATGTTGCTATGATTTTTAGAATAAAAATTGTTTTAGTAATTCTGTTGTCTGATTTATTATTCAGAAGAAAAAGGATAGTCTTACATTATTGCTACATCACATTATTATATGGGCTTGTTTAGTGGATATAAAATTTGGGTAAAAAATATGGAATCAAATCATTGACTTGAATCATGATTTACAACCTTCAATTGATTTCAAGGTCAAGGTCAGCTTTATTGTCACCATGCAAAATTGCACGATGAAATGAAGAAGCAGGCCCCTCGAGTGCTACATCACACATAAAATGTAAAAACAAATAAAGATGAATCACAATAAAACCTAAACTACGTGAGAGAAATTGAATTGTTTAAGATATGAGCAATCGTTCTGGAATGGAATTGAATCACACCTGTGAATCGTGCATCAAATTGAATCTCTGTCGAGTTAAAGATTTCCACCCTTGATATATTGAAATGATGTATTGATGTTTATCTTGCATCACAGATCTGCAGGCCCTGTCTGGAGTGTTTATCTGGCATGTCGTATGCAGCATGTTTCTGTAATCACAACCACAGTGGTGCTGTGTGCCTCACACATACCTGATGTACCCGACGAAAAAGTCAACTTTTGCTTTGCGCTCACCGTGTCTCTTTTCCCCCCTTTTTTTTCCCACAGTCTCTACGGTTCACTGCCATTAAAATATCTATGATCTTGCGCTTGGACAGCCAGATGACATGTGTCGTCACTGGAGCTGAGAGATTATACAGTCCCCATATCTTTTTATGCAGCTCTTTCTACCTGAGGCTGAGACACATAAAAGAAAGAGCAGGTCTGGGCCTGAGATGAAAGGGGATGTCACTCAGCGTCCCCAACAAGACTGCCCACCTGCTCTGAATACCACACAACCAGATAGCTAATGAGATACCCGGCTGGATTAGCAGAGGGACACTGGGATAAAGTATTTCATTAAAGGTCCCTGCTAGTTGGCTGCTCCCAGCCCTGCTCTGCCACTGAGTGGTATAAGGACATGGATGGAGGACAATGGAGCGATTATCTGTCACTGGGTAACGCTGCCAAATACCAGCGATGCCATGTTGATTGACTTGCTATCAAATGCCAAGATCTGTGGCTCGAGGGAACAGGTGGTAAATGCTTATCAGGGCCTCGACAGGTCCCTCCAGGTTCCCCCAGCACCTACTTATCTCATGCACTGATTATCTACTCAACTCCTTCATTCTTTAATAGACTTTCTATTCAACATTAGCTGTGTCTACATGCATGGAGTAACCCGGTTATTGGTCACACTGTGGTTAAGGTCTTTTAATCAGGTTTAACAATTTACATGAGCCTTGCAACAGAGTATATAAATCTATGAATAAATGTAGTAAAATATTCCCTATCCAGTTTATGGAACAGTTTGCCAGTTAAAAACTATGTAAAGGTGGTGCAGCCGCCACCTCCGCCTCCCCATTTGGCTGAGATTGTTTTGAATACAGAGGAAATGAATGATGATCCCGACAGTAAAAATGACAGTACTTTTCAGCATCATGTTTTTGTTGGCATCATTTTGATCAAAATATGCCCATAATGTTGTGCAAGTCTAAGTTTGCACAGAAGGCGAAAACCAAAATTGAAGGGGGTACGGTGTTTACGTACCACCTTAACATATTTAATATAGCGGTAATCCTGGCGTCTTAACTGGGTTTCTTATAATTGGAGAATGTGCTTAACGGAGTTATGATGTTTGCCTTAGTAACCATCTTAAGAAAAGAATCCTCTGTCGTCAGTGTTCATATTCAATTGTAAATTCAGATTCACTTTCTCAAATTTGGTCCAAAAACAGTCCAAAAATATTATGTAATCTGCCTAAATTATGCCTAAATCAAACTTTGAAAACAGAAGAAATGGAAGGAAGTGCTCCCTGAGTGGCAGTAATGTTTTTTGGTCACTGTATAAAACTTGATAAACCTGTATAAAATAAACCTAGCCCATACTGCATAATGACTTTTTATTTCATTTATGATAAAGCTTTCTTCCACTAGCAAAAAGATGAGATGAACTTTGCTTTAGTTTCCAGACATTTTGACATAGAAAATCTTTACAAGAATCTTTTTTGTATGTCTGATTTATTTCCTTCTTTGCCCTACATTCATTTAACTGTGTTACATAAATATATTGTTGCCATTTCAAGTGTTTTGCATTGTGCCCATGTGTCTGTTGATATCTCTCTTATTCTAACACTCTCTCTCACGCACGCTCTCTCTCTCTCACACACACATACACACACACATGTGCACACACACACGCGCGCATATAGACATACCCACCACTATGCTCATAAACACTGCTGGTGGACATGTCCGCTCACGGTCAGGCTGAATGTTTGGCAGGTCTCTGAGATGACAGGGCGGTGAATAATGGCAGTTTATGGCAGAGAAAAATCAGCTCTTGAAGCCACGAGGCTGTAAATTATGCTCTATTAGGAGGACTTTGAAGTGAGGAAAAGACTATGTGGAACTCTGCTGAACTGAAAGGAGGGAGAATGGAAAACTCTGGTTTTGCATTCAGTATCTGCTCTTTTTACCTCTTTTTTCTTGTTATCAACATTGGACAAGCATTTGTTGTGTAGAAGGATTCTACATACAGGAGATGGAAATTTCCTCCCTGGTTTCTTTTGAATCTGTTTATTGTGATTCAACAATTTTAAATAAATGAAGTCAGTCTTATATGTAAGAATAGGCCTATACATGATTGAAAGATCCCAAAGGGTTTGCAGGTGTGTATCTCATCAGGCATCTGGATGATCTGGTTTATATATACTGTGAACCATAAATCCTCTCACTGATAGACCTTCATATTTAGAGGGAGGCATCAGCTATTAGTTGTCTCATCTTACCAGTGAAATTTTGGTTCCTCTTGAAAGTTGGATTTTCTCCAATGTTCCCTAAACAAACACAAACCTTTCAGTCATTCATAATTAATTAATTTGATTCAGTCCTATGGAGTTAGCTGCAGGGCCGCACTCAAGGAGCCAACAACAGCCAAATGCAACTGTGTCTTGCTGCAAATTCACCTGCGCATCACCTAGACTTTTCACTGGTTTTCACTGATTTATTCCTGAGTCAAATAACTGTTCAAAATTAATAAATTACTCACAAATTGTACGTCACTGCTTCTCACACAAAAACACATAGGTTCCCAAATAAAAACATAGCTTCCATGTCAGGTTTTGCTGATATGCATGCTAGCATCAGATGACGGGCCAGCTCTGTACAGGCGCTGCCATTCTGTGATGCAATTTCCAGAGCTCCAGACCCTTAGGGACGATACTTGCCCCAATTCGGTGGCAAGTAATAATTCAAGCCAGCAACTTCCCAGTGGGGCCAATACTGGTCATCGGATATAGAAGACATAGCAAATCATTCATTCAGTCAACATGCTTCTAAATTTGGATTTTCTGAAAGTAAAAATAAAAATGTTAGCAGGTTTTCTGGCCTGCCAGCTTTGGCACCGCTCTTAGTCGCCAGTGCAAAGCCAACAGTGTTTTTCAGAATCACTGGTTGCTATGGGCACTCGGCAATTACAGCAAGGCTGAGCAGAGCGGTGCTGATACTGGTGTAAGTAACATTAGCATGGCTCTGATCTAGCACATGAAAGAGATGCGCCAGACTTGCTTCGGCTTCACCCAACTGGAGACACTTACGTGGTCTAGACACACAATGATGGCTGAGACTCCCTCCCCCTATGTGATGGTCACCATGGAGACCAGATACTCAACACCAATTTCTATTACTCTCCACATGGCGCTGTGTGTAGGCCATACTACCTCAGAAATTGAGCTCAAATGATCAGAAATGAAAGGTTTGACTCTTCATTCCTGGTGAACTACCACTGGATTGTAGTCATGATCAAACTGATTATTAACAAGCCTCACTCTTCATCTTGTTATGCACAGGCTGCAAGCGTGATGTAAAGGGAAAAAATGAAGGTCCACCTGGGTTTTGAGTGGTTTGTAATGACTAAATCAGCGCTAACATGTT
>OMKZ01019662.1:3729-19377 GCA_900302535.1 Neoniphon sammara
GGGGGGGGGGGGGGGTGTGTGTGTGTGTGTGTGTGTGTCATTGGGAATTTGTTTTTTTTTTTCATGAGACAAGTCATATCTGAAAGCCTTTTGGGATGCAGATTCTGTAGCAGTGTGAATGTGCTGGAAATGAGAGATCTGGGAGGTGCAGGTTGTATCTTGTATCTTGAGAGTTTTGTTTTGCATGTGTAAATTATGAATGCGGCGAAGCAGAGAGCAAAATGGCTTTGCCACGGAGGGATCGTCTTGGTGGTTAACTTTGGAGCTGGAGAGCGTCACAGAACAAGAGAGAATAACATGGGAACACAGGAAGATGATATTCAAAAAGCCGATCGTGGGAGCAGACTGTGTTTCAGTGAAGTTCCAGGAAACCATTAAGCGTTACAAAAAAGGGACACCATTAACTACCGCTGAAATCCAGCCAGTCCACTCATCAGGACTAGTAAACATACACATTAATCATAGCTGACAATCATTCCAAATTTTTTGCAATAGAGTAGCTGTTCATTTTCAGTGTGACACTGAAGGTTTTTTGTGTCTGGCTTAGTATGCAGAGTGCTCCATCTTCTTGAGAAACCCAACTGCTAATGATGGTGTATTGAGATGCAATGGCCAGCTCTCAGTTTTAATTGTGACTGATGGAGGGCCCAGATGCATTATTGCTCGCTGTTCATCAAGTTAACTTTGCACATTAGGAAGTTGAATGAGTTTCCAGCAGATTCTATCAGTGTGGTAATTATTGGGTTAGAGGGGGATTTCAAAGGGGAGGGGGGGAAGATTCCTAGTGGGTCTCCGAGGAAATTAACCCTTTGTCCCAACTGGGATGTCCAAGCAAATCAGAATCAGGTGGTATATCCAATACGTTCCTCCAACGTCCACGGTTTACAAAACAGCGTGGATTCGCCTTCTATTGTATACTGTAGGGGTGTGAATCTGTGGCTTAACAGAGATTCAATTCACAACTCACTAGTTGGAGATTCAATTTAAGATCATTTTTTTCTTTATTGGAATGATTCAAGTAAACAATGATTCAAGTCAAGACTTGATGCAGTACTTTTATCTAAAATGTAATATCCATTAAATAAACTCATGCCATAATGTAAGCCTAATCTGTCTTTTGAAATTTGGGGGAAAAAAATAAAAAATGTTCAGAAAACAAAGTTTCTTGGGATTCATTATCAACACTGTTTCTAGGCATTAAAACTCTACCCATTATCATATTATTAACATGTGAACTTTAACAGCGGCACTTTAAAGATTAAAAGAAACTGACAAAAGAGTGTATTCATAGATTTTCAAGCACCCAATACTAAAGAGCGCAAGGGTTAGATCCACAGTGCCGCAACAATATGTCTGTGAGCGGAGAATCATTTAAGAGAGAAGAAATAAACACTCAGAGCTAAGGAGAGTAATAAGAGTTTTTACTTTTTCCTTATGTATCCATTGCCGGCTTCTCTGAAACGTGCTCTCCTTCTGTCTCTCCGTCTGTCTCTTTCTATTTCCCTGTCTTTCACTCTGTCTCTCTCATCCGCCCTCTCTGTGCATCCCTGCCTTCAATCTCCTCACTGAATGTTTGTCACTTTCCCTCCCTGCATCTCCCCCGTTTCTCTTTTCCAATTTCCTTTCCCTCCGTCTCCCCTCTCCTGCCTTAGCTGCACTGCAGATTGCAGTAAACGCAGAAAATCCTCTTCATCACACAGTGCAAATACCATCTGTATTGGGTTAGCCCTCAGCCCCAATCAACAGCTAGATATGCCCGCAGCATCTGGGACAGCATAGGACACTCTGCTGAGGGAGAAATGCAATTTATACACAAACACAGCATCACAGGGCAGAATGTCAAGTATCTGCACTGTTGCAAGCCTGAAGGGGTCACATACACACTGCAAAAAGCTACGGCAGCTGCTTCTGAATATGAACACGTGGAGCCAGGATTGTATCAGGTGTGAATCACAGAATATTGGATAAGAATTAGGCAAAGGAATGTAGATGGTCTGATGTAGAGGAAATACAGTGCTAAGAGTACAAGTCCTGCATTCAAAATGTTACGTGAGCATAAGAAGTAGAAGTAGTACCAGTGAAATGTGATTACATATGAAAAGTAAAAGTATGCATTTGCATGTAAGAAGTCTTTTCATGTTGAAGCTCTAACTGCTTGATACACTGTTAGCTCGTTTAATAATGCATCACATTTTATGTTTTGCATGTAAAAGCTTATTCTTGAAAGTAACTAGTAGCTACAGTTGTTAGATAAATGCAGTGCAATACAAAGTACAACATTTCGCTCTGAAAAGTAGTGCAGCATAAAGTACATACAACATACATACATACACAGAAATACTCAAACATCAAAGCACCAAATTACCATACCATGTACCAAAACAAATGTCCAATAACAACAGGTCTCACACACACACAAATCTTCAGGACAAAGTAGACATATCTCAATTTCACCAATTTATTTACATGCTAACATTTCAATCTAGGGCCATCAAGCTGAAACGATAGCATGTTTGTGGTGAAACTGAGATCAGTCTACTTAGTTATGAAGATCTGTGTGTGTGTGTGTGTGTGTGTGTGTGTGTGTGTGTGTGTGTGTGTTATCAGTTTACCTTTGGGTATCAGATATTGAACCACAAACAAATACTGTGCAGGTGTATCCTTGAGTAAATGCACTTAGTTACGTTCCACTTCTGGCTGAACTACAATGTGCTGTGATATTTCCAGCACAGCTCTCTGGTTGAAACTAACCTACATAGACAGCAATGCCACAATAGCTCCAGATATTCCTGAAAGTTTACAGTTTTGTCACAGTACATATAGGGGGTCTTGACGACTCAAAGTAAAAAATAAATAAATAAATAAATAAAATTTAAAAAAAGACTAGTTAGTTCTTCATGTGCGGGCATCTGCCTTTGAATGTAATTAGCTGCCGAGTAATGACTTTTGACTGTATAGCAGTAACTGTGGTAGCAGGAGAAGTGAATGACACAGAGCTGAAAGGCATAAATAAGCAACACTGCAGCTTTGTTCCTTTGTCTGGCATTAAGAACATTAATAATTAAATTGAACAATAAATGGAGGAGGCCTGGGGGGAAACCAGGTAGCAGAGCACTGAGAACAAGAGGCAGCAGGAGGACAAAGAGGGCAATTTAACAGCACAACACTGTGAGGGAGGCAAAAACGTTGCGCTAAGAAAAAAAAAGAAAGAAAAAAAAAACAAAAACAAACCTTAGAGCAACATCCAATAAAGGAACACAAACAAGTTCACATTAAATATGAAATAGCTGCAGCGGAGAGAGATATATGGAGCTACGTATCTGTGACTTGGGAACAAAGAGGTTTAGAAAGTTCACCCTGGGACAAGGCAAAAGGGAAAAAAAAGCAAGGGTAAGAAAGGATAGAGGTTTGCAGTTGAGAGGAACAAAGTGAGTTGGGTGGTAAGTCACGGTGAGGGTGGTCTTGTGACTTTAATGAAAAGGTCTGAAAGCCACAGGGAGGAAAAAAAAAAAGATGACAAAAATACAAGCTCCCAGGGCATCCTCAAAGACTCACTGCGGCGCGCTGAGGGACTGTGGTTGCAGAAGCTGAAACAGACCCCTAAAAGCGTTGACCTTGACATTGTTTACTCTGGCTGAGGCCTTCAAAGACACCAGGCAGAGGCAGTGCCAGTAGCTTTACCTCGGTCTCCATGGAGACTGTGTACTTTTGACTGGGAACTTTCCAGACTCATTACCAGATGAGGTAGTGGGTTCTACCTCGCTGCCTCGCTCTGTTTGCCTCCATACCACTCATGGATCCACACAAACACAGGAGAGAGAGAGGGAGAGAGAGCAACACAGACAGAGAGAAGAGAAGAAGAAGAAGAGAGAGACAAGAAAATATTGACTGAATGAAATAGAGGGAAACTGCAAGTCAGAGGAGGACGAGGGGGGCGAGGAGACGAAATGAGATGGAGCGAATGAGAAAGAGGGAGGAGAGAGAGATGAGAATGGTGGGGGTGGAGGAGAAGGGGGAGAGAAAGGTTAACTGACAAAGTGGATGACTAAAGGCGATGTCTCTTAAATGTCATCCATCCACACAGCTTCAGAATGGCAGGCGCAGTGCTAATGGTCTGTTTGGCCAGAAGAGGAGGAGAGGAGAGGGAACATGGAGGTGGACAGTGGACGTGCTGAATTACAAAGGGTCACGTTCTCAAGAAGTTTTAATTATCTTATTTGGATACCACACATTTTGCTCTAAATAAGGTGTTTTGACAGACCATATAATGGCACAACATGAAGCGCTCTGTTGCACTTCAGCAACTACGACGGCTTAAAATATTGCTCGCTCCAGCTGAGCTCATGACCTTGCATTTCACCATCTGCTAGTCATATCTCCTGCCCTCCTCTAAAATATAAAATGTTCCCCTCAAAAGAAAAATAAATAAATAAATCACAAAAATTGACATGCACTCAAACTTTGCAAAGCATGACCCACACTCTTAAGATGATGTGCAGCCCATTGGATGAAAAGCTGTGGAAAGCGAGGCCTTGAGAAACAGAAGAAAGACGAAGGTAAGAGGACAGGCAGTGATAGGCTACTAGCACAATCCAGCCACACGGACTGAGTCAGACTAATGGAGCAGAAAATAGAAGAATCACATCATCAGCCTCTCTATCTCTCGCCTAATCACAGCCAGAGTAGCACAACTAAAAGGAGACAGAAGGAGGGAGGGGGGTGGAGTGGGAGAAAAGGGAAAGTATGAGACAAGCTTGAGGGTTTTCATAATCTTCCCCTTTCCTAATCATGGCCAACACTTCTTAGGGCTGCTATCAGCATTCCTAAATACTTCCCATCATTAGGCAGCTAGCTAGTCTGCTGTAGCTATCATTCTGCTGTGCACCTCTCTATCTGCAATCTGGGCAGACAGCTCCATTTAGCGTGTCCATCCTCACAGGGCCTGCATCCCTTCCCTCCCTGCCCACCACTACTCTGGACTCCACATTTTGGTTTTGATCTATTTCTGGCCCTCCGCTCCCTCTCCTCTCATCAGTCCTTCTCATCTCGGCTCTGCTCAGTGGCCACTGCCGCATCCTAATGAGGAGAGAAAACTTGCAATTCTTCTCTTAGAGCCCTCAGCAAGCATGCTGCCATGCTCTCCTATCTTCCATCTACATAGACCCCTATCGCTGCTCCTGCACAGAGGTGGATCTGTGATTAGCACTCACCATCAGGCACACCTTGCATAATACAGCACAGAGATACAATTAAGCTTTTTTGCATGATTGAGGGCTCTTGATTTGGTGGGGCCATTAACATCTTAAAAAGCGCCGGCACAGTCTTGTGCTGAGGCGTGGGCTTGAGCTTTGATGGTGTTATCATGTGGCTGTGATAATTGTGTCGCTGGATTGGAGGCTAATGCGTGAAAAAGTGGTTTTAATCCTCAAGCGATGCTCTGATCTGGGGCGGCAAGCCAGAGCCCTTTCCACCCTAAACAGGGATCAAACCTTTCACAAAGTTTAGGGAGTCTGCAAGGTTTTGCAAGTTTATCTAGGGTTATTTTTATGTGATACTATCCTGCATCACATAAAAAATTATTTCAGATGAAGGAAAAAGAAAAAAGAGAACCGAATTACAAAACAACCAAATAGCAACACTAAATTACACTAAATTGTACAAGAATAACTAACAAAGCTGTTAGAACAACAATCACAACACCGCCTGTGTTACACTCAACCAAGAGAGGAGAAAATTGTACATCTAGCCTGAATAGTTTATCCTGCACAGTTACCACGCCATTTCTTTTCTCACAGGCATTAGGTCCATTGCCTGCAACGTTCCTTCCACTGAATACCTTGACATCCCTCAAATGACCCACTAATGAACAGGGCTCTTCAGTGGGTGCTATGGGATTCACAGTGATTCACATTCAAGTCAAAACAACCTACACAGAGCTGTAGAATAAATGACACTGAATATATGATTTCAGCTTTTCATGGCATTGAGTCAGTAGTTTTCCACAAGGTTGCTGTGGTTTCTCATTTGTGTGTGGGCAGAATAAGCTCAACAACGACCAGGAAAAAGGAGTCTTTGAAAGGAAAATACTACACCACGGTGACTTGAACAAAAGCTACAGTTAGCAAGGACTAATAACAGGATGCACTCCCTCCTCCCAACCGGCCAATAACCATCAGTTAAAGAATAATGGACTACAGTGCAACACATGCTCGTAAATTTAAACTACATCTTCTGCTGCCCATGTGACAAAACAAAGCAGATTTATCCTGTAATAAACAATTCTCTCAGCAGTTACTCCAAATAATTAAGAGTCTATAAACATACATTGCTGCACACCTGTCCCTCATAATCCCTGACCCACACCGACAGGGACATGCAGCAGATGTAAGACACGGTAGCGGTTCTTCGGAGTCTACAATCAGTGATACACTTTGCCATCTCAGTGTGTAGCCTAAGCCTGGGAATAGCTCTGTGACATCCCGAGCAGCAGAGCAATATCTGAGTGCTAAGCCTAATGTAAGTCAATTTTGTGGAGGGAGACAGACGCTGCTCAGGCTTGCATGTCACTCCTGACAAAGATTGATTATCTATGAGGTGATAGACTTTATTCATCCTCACAAGCCGTTACGGAGAGCTGCCTATCCATCTATCCACTATAGTAACTTGCAAAGGGGAAAAAATGTATTGCATTACAAGCCACAGAATTATAAGGCATTATAAGGCTGGCAAGCCATCACTGAAGTCTGGGTCACTGAGGTAAAGTTTGGAGTATGGTTCATGGAGGTAAAACCGTTGGCTTTACCTCCACGACCCATATTGTGCACTGATCTGGAGGATTTAAAATCTAATATGAGCAGCTTACTGCTTTGGATCCAGATACATGCAAACATCCATCTGTGGGATGTTCTTACAATAACAAGATGTAATGACTGGGATCCAAACATGAATACAGACATGTAACCTACACATGATATTCTAAGTGTACCAAGGTGAAGCAGCAGCAACATCCCCAAGGGGGTTTTATATAGCTTCTATACAGCAGCTAGCAACATGTGTGCATGTGTCTGAAAAGATTTATTCAAAGTAATATAGAAAACTAGAAGACATTTGTCAGAATGCAGTGCAATGCAATGCTGAACAATAATTCAACTGGCAAAACTGCAGCCCCCAACAGTATGTGTTTTATCATTTGTCTTCCAGGTTTGATTTTTCTGACAAAATAGCATGTGAATTAGGGTTAAAATTTTACTACCAGCCAGCATCCCTATCACTATGTGATAGGGATACTCACCACACAGTCTGGTTTGTCAAGGGTTATGAATTGCCAATATTGTGGACCTGCGCCACAGATGAGCCTATTTTTGGGAAATACTGTAATTGCAAAAATTTTTTCTCAGCAACTCAAACTGTGATAGCAGAAATTAAACTGTGGTGGGCTGCCACAGTTTAATACTTGAATGGGAAACCCTGAGGATGGCAGTGGATTCAGCTCATCGCCAGTTCCTGATATATTCATCCCTTCGCCAAACCAAATATGAATGCAGTGCTGTTTAGCAGCCGACTTGGAAGTCCTTGAATATCGGACTTTGCCAACAATACATGATAGTTATGGCTGAAAAACAAAAATCATCTAATGGTGGAAATCTCATATCAACACCAGATTCTAATCAACTGCCAAGGGCAATCTGTTCACCAAATTTCATCCAAATCCATAAATTTTGGAGATATCTTATTAACAAACAACACAGACAGGGCTGAAAACATAAGCTCTTTCCACAAGAAAGATTGGCTGCTATACCCACCGCAGTGGGTACAGCAGCCAATAAAACACTGCTAGTTGTGTTTTATGGAATGACCACTGGAAGAAGCATTGGATTCTTTGAACAATCTGACTGCTTGGCTGAAACAACACACTGCACAGGAAGTAATTATTGTTTAAACACGAGGAGCGCTGAGCCTTGTACAGTATCTGCATTCACAGAGCCGGCGCAGGAGAAGAACAGTAGGGTTTCTGGGCTGTAATGGGTGTTCTCTATAGCCATTATCATCCATGTTAACTGTTCAACAGCAGTCTCAACTTCCTTTCAAGGTAATGGCCTTGTAGACCCTGACAGTGAGAAGCTGTTGCATTGTGTTTTATGGCCTGCACCAGAAATCAATTCAGTCCACACAGCCAGCCACGTCAATTAACGACCATAGAGCATCCCGTCTCCCCACTGCTAAGACATGGATCACTCACTGCACCAAGCAAATTACCCAGCTGTATTCGTGCGTGTGTGTGTGTGTGTGTGTGTGTGTGTGGGCATGCATTTATTTGAGCATGTGTGTCCTGTAGGAACGGGCCTTACTGATGCGCCTCAGGCCATCAAGTCCACTTTAACCCTATCAAAGTTAAGTAACTGGTATTGAGTCTTGTCTGCCCACACAGTCCCACTGAGATCCACTACATCATATCAACTGATCTCTCACTGCTCGCTTTTTCATTTCTGAATCCAGGCCATGCAGTGGACTAAAATTAAGTGGTCTTTTGTCCTCCCCTATGTTTTCAAAAAATGGTGATACCTCTTGAAGAATTATTCTTTATGAAACAAATTCATATTGGCCTTTCACTGGCCAGGTGGACTGTGCAGCTTTTCCTCCCGATCTGCATCTTTGATAACTACAAGCGTCCCCAGGGCCTGAGTCAAAGATTCCTCTCGGTATTCCCTGAAAGCCGGCAAACCTCACCATCCTTCAAAGCTCACTTGTTTCAAACATGAGTTTTGCAGAAAGAAATCTGTCTCCCCCACATACCTGCAACCTACCAGCTGTCAAACCAACCACTTCTCTTATCAGAACAGCAAGAGCCAAAAGGTGGGGAGTAACTGACACTGGGGGAAGCAAATCTCTCTCCTCAACTTCCTACTCTCTCTCTCTTCCTTTTGAACTCTGGCTGAACTCTCCTTGTTTGTATGAGAGATCCAAGACAGAGCCTCTTCGCTCATGAGAAATGAAGTGTCGTGACTACTTCTAGACTGACAGAGCAGCTGGCCCTACCTGTCCCTTTGTTATGTTTCAGATAAGACCCAACTTCTCAAATATAATGGGATTTTAGAAAGTTTTCCTGTACTAAAAGACAGATTTTCAGTACATCATGCTGAAGGGGCTTTAAGTAATTCATGGTGTTTTTTGACCTGTGTCCAAGAAATTGCAACATCAATTCTGGCACAGCTTAAGTTGCCTTGTAATGGACAGAAACATAAACATCACAACAGAACGAGAAAGCTGCTAATTAGAGCAGAGATCCTTAAAATGTCTTATGAAGATGCAATATGTTGCAACTTTCCAAATTCTTTGTCTTTTGCTTTCATGGCTTGAGAACGAAATGTGTAGTGATGCCAATCACTCACTTGTAACATCATTATCCATCTTTAAGCAGCTAAAAATGTGATAATATGGAGGGTTTTTTCCAAAACAGAAAGTAAGCAGAGAGTGAGTGTCTGAAAGCCAGATATTTCAGTGCCTAGTGAAGTAATCGTTGAGTCATTGGTATTGATCAACAACTCTATCATACCACAGCAGATATATTTTGTTTATGTACTATCGTGCAGTAAAAACCTCATTTAGGGTATCTTTACTCAAAACTAAAGAGATGGAAAGTTTACGAGTGATAGAAAGTCAAGAGGACAAGAAAAACGTATCTGCAATAATGTCAATATGAAGAACATGCTTAGCTCAAGGATTAGTTAAAAACCTTAAAAATGTGGGTAAATTTTAGCCTTTTGCCTTCGGTTGGAGGCCTTAATATCAACAAGTGATTGCTACCGACAATGGCTCAAAATGAGATAAACAGCAACTTTCTACAGGTCAGTGCACATAAAAAGCTCAGAAACTTCCGAGCAGCAGTGACTCCGCTGTTGCATTTGCTCCACCTATTGATTAGGCATCTGCCCAGCTTCCTGGTGATAAAGATCCAATAGACTTTAAAACAGGCATGGTGACACATTCACCACTTTCTAAAGATTTGGTGAGGACATCACAGCCTCGGATTGGGAGGTCACTTGGCTTGGGGTCAAGGGTCAATTGGGCTCAATACGGGTCAGTGTGATGTGTTCAGATGCATTGACCCTAACCTAATGCCCTTGCTTGCTGAGTCTTAAAGGCCGGTCACACTGCTGGCTTAGTGAAATGCTGCACCCACCAGCAGTTCACATAATCAGCGGCAGCTAAATTCAGTTAACAATGCAGATTGCTATCAACAATCAACATAACATGTAATTTCTTCTTACTCATAACATTTTAATTCCATACAGACATGCTAGAGCAGGCTTCAACTAAATGCTGCACTCTTCCAAATAGCACATCCTCTGCTTGTGCCTCCATTGAGTCTGTCGCTGCAGTGTTGCTCCAATCAATATGAAAGACAATGACAGGACAAATCCTAAGTGGGTAAGACAAATACAGAATTCTGTTGGCTAACAAGGCTGCCAACACTCAGCCGTTATGTATTTCTTTTGTAAAGCCTCTGAATCAATTTGAATAGACAAATCGTCAGAAACCTGTAGAGGACTCTGGGCTGACAAGACAAGGTTAGTTAGCGTGACTCAGTAGGAATATTTTGATTTCATCTACACTTTTCTGAAGTGAAACCAACTGTAGAAACACTGTAATTGCTTCAGCTTAGTTTAGACGACCAATTTTGTGTTTCAGCAGGCTAATGAAGCTCTGAAGTAATGAAGCAGAATCCTCAAAGCACACCTGTGATTTCTTTATCAGTTCGCTACCTGTATCTGCAGGGACTGTTTTAACAAGGGGTGCAACTTTGATTCTCAGTTTGCTGGTTGTGACTGGGGCCGCGTCGCGATAAGCACAGTCAAGACTGGCAAATAGCCACTGAAACATTTGACTCTCTTGAATAATACAATCAAATGAAGTGTTGAGAACAATATCTATTAGTGCACTGCTCCCTAAAGACTTTGTCAGTGTGGAGTTGATTCTATTGTAAACCAAAGGGAAATAAGGTTTTCATCTCTCAGAATGCATCCATAGTTTTCAGTGTACATCAAACTGATACGATCTAATCTGATGCATTGAAGCTTCTACATCAGATAGTGGCAGTTCAATATTGTCTGCGTTGCTCTGGCAAGCACATTTGTAAGTGATGTAGGTCTCGACAATGCATCCATCAGTTTCAGCCAACGGTGTTCAGTTGCTTAACAGCTGTACTGTAGATTGCTGTGCATGGTCTGCTCTTATGATGGAGGGAGCAGTGCAGCTTGCCTGACATTGCAAGTCTTTGGACGTTTTCATAGCTTAAATGCATCAGCAGATAAAATATGACTTCCCCGACATTTTTCATATTATGTAATAGGAGCAGAAAAGCAAAAAATGAGGTTCATGGAACGTGAAAAACTAATGAGGTAGAGTATGAAGAATATGCCTAGACAGACATTCTGTTCTTGTGAAAATGGCACCATGTGCAGCATTTCTTAGCCTTGTTACAGACAGGCAGTGTCTCTCTCTCTCTCTCACACACACACACACACACCCAGCTTACAACTATGTCTTATGTTTTTGTGCATGTGTTCCCTTTCTCCATTATAATAAGTGAAGCCCCCTTCTCCTTCAGCATGATACCAGGGTTGTGATGACACACACATCTGCTCACCGCCTCCCCATCTTCCACAAGCACCATTCCCACCCGGTGCCCACCTCCACCCACTGTGCTCGTCCTCCTCATATGTCAGGCTAACACTGGCACTGCCCTTCTTATCCACTGGAGGCTTTACCCAATTTGTCAGGGTTGGCACGCACATGGTTCAAGATGCCACCCACTCTCCTCCGTCATGCATGCCCGTCCCTTCTCTGTCATGCGGCTCGGTGACAGCCCAGTTTGTGCCAGTGGGCATTACGGCACCTGATGGCAGTGCCCACCTGCTGCCACTGTGCCACCTAGGCTTGCCCAATCTGCCTCTCCATCCCAGCAGGCACCAGCTGGCCCAACAGCCTGCGCGCTGATAGATGGACAACTGTGGGCTGTAAGATCCTTCATTTTCACAACAGCCCAGACTGACTAACTACCGGAAACACAGGTTAAGTATTGGCGTATGTGCATGCTAATTGTTTACAGTATGTGTATGGTAAATGGAACAGAAAGAGAGAGGCAGGAGAAACAGAGAAAGAGAGAGGACAAGAAAGGCCACTTTGGATGCTTTTTGAGTGTGCTTGTGTCTTTTTCTCATTTTTTTGCTCAATTTTTTGGTCAGGGAAAGGCTTCTGTCTCCTTCAAAGTACAGATTCAGCACATTTTCAGGCACTCCTTGTCTCAACTTTAGCAACCCACGCATGACATCAATGTAAAATTAGTCCTTGAAACAGGCACTATCTAGAACTCTTGTACAAGATAAGAAAACTCAACATGCTTGCTCTTCTTAGAGGACGTCATGTATCTACATCCTCTGTTTCCAAAAGGTCTGCTCATCCTCCTCCTCAAGAGCAGGCAGAGCAGCCACTAACTTTCTCCTGTCCATACTTTTTTTTCAATCCCCTTTGTTACTTTGGGTTAGCTAGCAAACACTAATTGGACAGCTTGCAAATTGTCAAACTTTGTGTTGCATAGCAACCAGGAGTGATGTAACGGTCCTTGTGCCCTTCGAGCTCTTACTCTCTGTGTTACCAGAAACACTCACAGCTGTATTTTGCATTTTTGCAGGGGAATAAATGTCATATCATCCTATATAATCCTATATAATCTGGACTGCTACATACAGTATAGTATGCATTTAACTTAAAACCTCTATCAGGTAATTATCATCCCAAAAATCTCTTGACAGCTCTACTTCAAACATCACTCTCCTGAAGGCACACATCTTTTATACCACAGAAAAAAGCATCATCAACAAAATAACAAGAGAACAGGAAAAGCTACTTTCATATAGCTCAACTGTCAGGCTGAAAAACTGCAGTGCCCTGTCTGCCACTGCGTCTCTCTTCACAGGACGGTGGTCCTTCTCCTAATCTGGACTCAACACCATCAACGAGGTGATTTAAGGGCAACATTCCAGGCAGCATGTCAAGTACAAAAAGAGAGGCGGTGGAGAGGGAGGGTTGAGCCGTGACGTGAACAACATTTAGACAGCTATGTCGATATATCAACTGTGTATACATGTACTTCTAAACTCCCACTGATCGTTGTCTTTAAACTGTGAATACCACTGGTTCAGGCCAAGAACAAAACACACCATAACCTTTTCCAAGAGTGATGTAGCAATTTCAAAGCAATTTCTCTCAAAAAGTTTGGTATCCCTGCTCGCGCCTTCACAGCTCCCCTGGCCGGTTCTTCTGGGCTGGTGTAAGCTGTCTGACACATGGGCAGAGGCTTTATAGAATCACTGATCCGAGATCCCGCTCTATTTGTCAGCCTCTAAACGGTTGCAGTGGGATGTGGCTGAGGGAAATCCGATCCAAGACCAGTGCTTATGTCTAAAATGCTCTGAGGCAGGGCTGTGCCTCTGCAGAGCTATGCAGTAATTCCATTCGGCTATACCTGCGCCCAAAATACCCTTATCATCTTGGGTTACACACCATGTACCCCCCAACTAGGATCCAAAATTAACACCCTTCCCTTCAGTGTAGAGCTGAAGAAGATGAGCACTTGTCAGTGCTAAGGTGCGACTGGGGCACTACTGGCGATTTTACTATGGAGCAATACAGTTACTTTTGGCCTAAAATGATTTAAAGGTGCACTATGCCAAATTTAGGCCCAAATGAAGTGAGGATCGTTTTGACTCATCCAACAAAAATGTGTAGCAGGCACGTTATTTATCTTTGAGTCCAGCCAATCATAACAAACGTAGTTATTAACAATCAAATTTTGTGCCTATTGCACAGTTTTAGTCTAAAGCCAAGGGTCTGAAGGTTTTTATTTTTATTTTTTTTTTTGCAATTTTACATAATGCACCTTTCCATATGATGTTCAGTTACTGCCTTTTGCCTAGTCTTAAGAGTTTCCTGAGAATCTTAAGGGACTCAGAGGAGAGCTCATCGTCAAACGTCGCCTGTGAGACTCCAGCAACGCAGTTTTAGTGTTCCTTGGACTCCTACATAAAATCAAACATAATCAAATTTGTTGGCAGTCCTAGGAGCGGGCTCTCATGCGACAGAGTCAAAAGCCAATGAGACTGCAAACGGTAAGAGATGTGCAAGCAGCTCTTCTTCTGTGTTTCTGAGGACAGCTGTAGCGACTAATGAGAAAAGAAAGGCAACGCGAAGTGTGCATGTGTGTTGGTCTACACATCAGGATGAGAGGCTAATCGAGCAATGGAGGTAAGGAAAACGCCTCTTTGATATTTCATGTCTAGCTATGACAGAATGGAAAAGAAAAAGAGCTGGGCTAAGATTGCAGCTAAGTCTAATCTAAGTATTTATTGCAGGGGTCGGCAACTAAGTTTGGCCTCGGGCCAAATTTTTTTTCTGACCAACTGAATGGCGGGCCAAAATTTCATCTTCATCAAGCAAAACCTGTTTTTTCCTACTAAACTAAACGTTTTCTCATCTATACTATTATATCTTGTACAAAAACGTAATTTAATAAAGTTATTTATTTAAAATCAATTGAATTTGCTACAGGCTATTATTACTGCTTTGGCTCCATACTGTGTCTGCGTTATGAAACAGAAAATAACCCTTCAATAATAAGGCTTTAATCACCCACTCACACACACTGTCTTTGAAGACATAATGGTTAAATAATTACCATTTTAAATAATAAAGACTTCTCTGAGCCCCACTAACATATTAATCATTTCATGGACATTTACTGTAATGATTTGGCTATCCGTTAGTAACGCAGCCTATTCTCGTGTGACATCCTGATGCTGTTATTGTTTTTATGCTGAGATAACGCTGTGTGGGACATTAGCAAGAGATCGCTAGCTGTCATCTGGCAGGCCAGGTATTATTGGCGGCGGGCCAATTTTGGCCCGCGGGCCGCCAGTTGCCGACCACTGATTTATTGGTTTGATTACGCTCAGCACTTTGAATTGTTGCATAATGTTGTTGAACAGTGGATGGCGGTAATGCAAGGCGACGAACCAGAAGAAATCGTTGTGATAGACTGAAATCCCTTAGATTCCTAGTTGGCAAGATTCAGCAAACTGCAGTCGTAAAGTGTGACATACTCTACAACAATAAGCTGGAGAAAGTCGCCTAGTGTGTCCCTGGCTTCAGTAAAGTTTCTCTGGATGTCCCATGGCAGCAAATGCACCACTGGGGTGAAAAGAACTATTCAACAATGAAACAAAGTTGTCATACATTACAAATGGTTTTGTGAAAACTGTAATGTTGCAGTTTACTGTGCAACCTGCAGAGAAACAAAGTGACAGGCTGAAGTTGAGGCGTGTGCCATCTCCACACAGCATTGCGACGTTTTGTACTGATCAGTCAAACACATGTACATGTACCGCACGGGCCCCAGAGAACAGGAACAGAAGACGGAAACAGGAAAAAAATCACATCCTTTCAAGCCACCACTTCCAGAAACGAGAGGTGAACAGAGGAAATGCCATTTCATCATTGCTGCTGCCACAGCGGATTGTCTCACTGCACCTCATCGTGAATAATTGCTGACAAAATCTTGGGGAGCCCTGCAGCAGACACCCCCCGATGCCC
>OMKZ01019669.1:7204-29562 GCA_900302535.1 Neoniphon sammara
GGGATTGAAGGTGAAATAATGAAATGAGGAGAGAAAGAAAAAATTTAACGATTTTAGATTGGCTCTGCTGCATATCAGAACACTCACATTTCATTTAGCAAACCACCTTAAAACACTGAGAAATATGTTTTTGGCAGTTGTCCAGGAATGCTTTTTTACCTTCTGAAAGTATAATTGACAAAAAATCTACCACTGACCCACTGTTCTTAATAAACTGGCGCACTAGTGGGCTGCTAAAGATGCACATACATAAAGGTGTAGGCCTTCAAACAGCAAAGTGTGGTCTGATTCCTGACCTGCCCCACTGTTTTTCCCCAATCTGTAAAGTTTCAGGAATCACTTTAATCTCCACGTACAGGAAATGGTCACAGTGACAGTGATGCATACTGACACACATGATGCAAGGCAACAGAGGTCTGATGACAAGCAGTACATTGTTCCCTTGTGCTGTGCCATGAGGAAGTCACACTCAAACAGTAATCAGATGCACAAAATGAATCAATGATTTTTAAGAAAAACAGATGGGCATATAGAGAAATGTAAGAGAAAACCTGTAGGAATGCATTATGCTGTACATGAATAGACACTGAAAATGTGTGACAGAGATGTAAAACATGGCAGTGTTACAAATACAAGCAAAGAAAAGGACCACTATACAGGAGGCAAAAAAGGCCATACAGTAAAGTGAGAAAATATTTATTCTACTCTGAATGGAAAGGACTAGTGATAGTGGGCTATCGTTCAAACTACTCTGAGGTCCAACTCTTATCAGACAGCAGCAAAGCACATAATAAAGCACACAAAATTGTTCTTTTCCCAGACATTGGATTCATAACAATAGTATCTGATTATGGCAAGCGATTTGACAGCGAGGCGTGTCAAGCCCTCTCAGAGAAATATGAACTCATGTAATATCAAGCCCTCATCACCCACAGCAAGTGGACACCCTGAAAAGGGTGTACAGACAATGAAAAGACTGATGAAAAGGCTTTTGAACGTGAGGGGGATACTCACTTGGAGCTTCAAGGACCACGGACAAAATGAGAATGAAGAGCAGGAATGTGTTGAGGAGATCTGACCACACTGTAGCCTCTCATTTTATTATTCTCTTTCTTCCCAAACTTGAAAAAAAAAACATTGTTCTCTATGCCTTTGAACAGCATTGCATGTACTTTGTTTGTGAGATGGACCCATAGACTTATGACAGCAGGCCTTGATGGTTCCTGTGGTGGTCACCGACAGATTTACCCAAATGGACTCTTCCAGACATTTTGGTGTTTTATTCTTGTAAATTTCTTATTTCCTATGATTTTTTGAATTGTTCCCATTTTCTCCTTTACATGGATTTCACACAGTAACAATAATCCATTGACCCAAGCTTTTAAAATTTTTTCGGACTAGACACTGACCAGTGACAACATGGTTCACAATGATGTATATGTTTAGAACTTTTAAGACAACAAACCTTTATAGCCTATAATCTTTTTGGACCTTCATTCAATAGTGTGTATTGACATGTATTAAGTTAACCCCTGTTTGGTGAAAATAAAATAGCCTACTGCAGATGGTTCAGTCAGCTGTCAGCAGAGGTCAGCAGACGTTTATCTTTTTTTTTCTTCTTCTACTGTATATGACGCCCTCTGCTAAATACACCATACAGCCAATTTTATTTTCACTTTGTATCATAATTTATTCATTTTTAGTTTATTTTGTTTTTGTGCAATTAGACAATTTTAGTGGGTGGACACATCTGGATTAGCTACTTGAGCCTTGTCAAGTTAAAAGTTAGGATATGAGTTAGCTGCAGTAAAAAAAAAAAAAAGTCGGTGGATAATTCTCAATTGTTTGAATCCCCACTTAATAGGTCAACTGGTCCCATGAGAATAGTCAAGGCCAAGTAAATTAAGATACTGTTTAATTTTTCAAAGGCAATTATGAACTGAAATGATTATTCTTAAATGCACCAGTTGTTTCTTTTAAGCTAATATAGTTCTGTCCTAAAATATGTATTTATTGTTGCAGAAGTGTGATGAGTCCCTGCACCTACATGACCACACATTATGCATCGGAGCACTGACAGGTCAGACCACACCTCCACTACTGTTGGTGCCGCCAGCCTCCTGTAGTCTTTCCCACTTCAGCTCCCACCTGAGGCCTGTGAGCTCAAAAGCAGGCGGAAGTCATCGCCATCATCATCTGAGCGGATAGAAAAACTCCAGTGTTGCTGCCATGCCGCTGATCTCCAGACTGGCAGGCCCTGGAGGAAGTCCTGCACAGGAGCAAAAAGAGCGCTCCTCTATGTTCTTCCCCACTATGGACGACTCCTCCATCAAGGTTGAGTGTCAATCATACTCACTTAGCCAATCTAGACCTCAGCTCACCTCTGCTAGTTTTGACCTGACCCTTCCTTTTCACCTGTGGGTGGGGAGGCACTCTTCTGCCTGAGTGTCACAAGCACTCCACTAGCTGAAGGGCACCAGGAAATCAGAGAGTCTGCTGGTGCAAGAATTTACACAGCCCACATTTTGTAGAAGAAAAAGTAGAAGCAATAGATATGGTGATATAAACTCCTAGGGTTTATATTAATGAACTCATAATCAGTTAATATTTTTATTTTACTTTGTGCCTTTTTCATTTGAGTTGATGTTTAAACCTTGGTTCAATTTTATGTTTTATATTGCAATAAATCATTCAAAAGGAGTGATATCTTGTCATTTCTATGTATAGAGTAGGTTAATGTTGGGTTAGTGAGGGAGGTGTGTGAGGATCAAGTCAGGAAGTTCTGTGTGTGTGTGTGTGTGTGTGTGTGTGTGTGTGTGTGATGATACAGATGAGAGGCTCCCCACTGTCACCTCATGACCCCTCATGACCAGCCAATGCAGCTGATCTCCACACTGAACAAGATGGAGAGAGCCAAGCTGTTTTTTTCATTCACATGCTCATTTTATACATCGTGTTGTGTTTTGTTGTCAGTTGGATGCATCTTTATATAAGTGTTGGTTTTTGCTTGCTTGTGTAGTTTGCTACTTTTGTTTTGACTTGCGCTCTTTCAAAGGTTCTTTGCAGTTTTTGTGCTTACTAGATAGGAGATCTGCTGAAGCCAAAATAGGCAACTGTAGGATTTTTATGAGGTCCTTGTTGGACTGTGCGTGTCTGTAATAGCTGTGATGGTAACATTTATAGTTCAGCAGATGGTCCTGTAATACCACTCTCAAATTGGTATTAAGTAGGCTGATCTGTGACCTTTATCAGCTTATCAGAGATCAGCAGGAATTGCAACATAGAAGTTGTCTTCCAACAGTATTGTACACCAGTGTCATGAAATTCCAGTGGGCAGTTTATGGTGTAAAGTACAAGCCAGGCAGTGAGCTTTAATCCGAGAAATACCAGTGTCTGATGATGTAATTACTGTCGCTAGTTTGAAAAAAGCAGCTGCTCACCATAAATTACTCAGAGAGGTTACTCAGAGATAATCTATATATAGTCTATATCTCTCTCTGTGGGCTTTGGGTTACTCCTGTGGTGATCTTTGTTTTGTTTTGCTTCATTTTACTCCTTCAAGTATGTTTTCAACATAAAGGGAACATGACACTTAAGATGGAAGGTGATTCTGGCGTTGATAGAAAACATGATGGCGGTAAGGAATTCCAAAGTAAAGGACCAAGGTAAAAATGCGCAATATCTAGTTCAGCCGCTAGATGGAAGTAACGACCAGCGTATTATGATTTAGAACGCTGGACCTCCTCGTTATCCTCTCGATACACACGAAGAAGAGTCAAACTTAGGAGGAGAAATGGCTTCTCCTGCTGGCTGTGAACATTATGTGCGCAGCTGTTTATTGAAAGTGAGTATGCCTCATTATTAGGATGGTGCCTTATTCTCTGTTGAAATCACATCATTATATTTAGCTGCTACTTAACAGCGTAGCTAATATGCTAGCAACCCACACAGCTAATGTAAGAGAGGAAGCAGCAAGCAAGTTAGCTACGTGGCTAGCAGGTAGGACTGTGCATACTAGTCGGCATATTTCCGTGATTCCAATGTTTCAGCGGTATTATGTTAGTATTTGTCCAATTAGCCGCATGTCCAGCACGATGTTGAGGGCGTTCAAGTTGACTGAGAATGGCAATGATCGATTCATCCGTTAGCTAGCTTACCAATCAATGACCTGTCACGTGTTCTTCATAGTTAACGAAGCTCATTTAATTAGTTCGCTATAAATGTTAAGTTTTCTAGCTGCCAGAACGAACAGCGACAAACCTATCATGTGATTATGCACCACATACCATTCAGTTCTCCATTATCGATGTCATGACAGTATTTTATCAAATCTACGTCAGGCACCTTGCTGTGGCAAACTGTATGTGTGTCGACTGTGCCATGATGCAGAGGAGACCCATCAAATGGACCGCTTCCAGGTCAGAGAGGTGCAGTGCTGTGACTGCCAGACAGTGCAACAGGTAATAATAATGGTCATAATAAACGTACTCTATATAGCACCTTTTAATACCAAAGATCGTCATGAGCGAGAAAACAACTGTTGAGATATAGCTTTAGCAGACAAAGTCAGCGACATGTTGGTTTGATTAAATCTTGGATATTGCTTCTCTAGGCACAGCAGACTTGCCAGAAGTGTAATGTGCAGTTTGGGGAGTATTACTGTGATATATGCCACTTGTTTGACAAGGATAAGAAGCAGTATCACTGTCAACTCTGTGGAATATGCAGGTGAGTAAAAAATAGTTCATATACAATTTATGCTGTACCAGTACCATTATTTCAGTAAAGTCTCATTGAATATGATGATGATACATGATAGGTACATATAGATACTTGAAAGGCAGAAGTACAAATTCCTTTGAAGATTTTTTTTTTTTACTTTTTTAAATTGCATGACAAAATTGCCATTTGTTGCTGTCAAAGTCTAAACTATCAAAGCATAAACCTGCATTGCTGTGCTGGTTGGTTTTAACATTTCAAATTTGAATTTCAGTATCTCTGAACCAATTAACATCACTGTCAACGCTTGTGTGCATTATCACACAATGCCTTTTGCACTATGTGTTAATATTGTAAACAGCAGTATATGGCACTGCTAGGTAAGCAGTGGCTTACAACCTAAATGTTACAGTATGCCTGTGTGACTGAAGCAGTGAGTTTTCATTTTTTTCTCCTTTCTTCTTCCTTTGTTTTCTCATTTGTATGTTGAAATGAAACAGAGTGAAACAAATAGGTCACAGCTGGTGGTTTTAGTGGTGTCACATTGCTGCAGAGAGACAAATCACATTCTTGGTGTGGCTGCTTCTAACATGCATTCATCTGTACACTGACATCTTGTACTGCCTGACACACCTGTCCATGGAATGACACTGGGTTTTCATACCTACAGGATTGGCCCAAGGGAGAAGTATTTCCATTGTGAAAAGTGTAATTTGTGTTTAGCCACTAGTCTGCGGGGAAACCACAAGGTGATTTTTAATCTACATCTGTTGTGACCTACCCAGATTATATCTACTATTCTTGATTACACTCAGTGTTTAAATATGTGTTAATCATGTGCCATAATTTTGTTTGTTACAGTGTGTGGAAAACGTTTCAAGACAAAACTGCCCAGTATGTATGGAGGTAAGATATTATCTATGAGGGGATTGCATGGTGAGGGATGTTTGATTTCAGTGTATCCTTATATATGCTGTTATTTGTTTTCTCTGTGTGGTTAACATGTGCTGTGTCATTTTATTTGTATTTCAGGATATCCACACCTCCAGAATAGAAGCACATGTTCTTCCATGTGGCCACCTTCTACACAAGTAAGCCTCTCTATGTACCATCAGTGTACAGCTGGGCATTATGACCAAAATATCATTTTACACTCTTTTGACTGGATTTGTTGTTCTCCCAGTGCCAGTTACACTTGAGGAAAAATTCATTAATCTAGGGCCTTGTTCACATAGATTTCATCTTCATTTACACTGTTTACTTTTTGTACTGTTCTTCTTCTTCTTCTTCAAAAAAGAAAGTGATCTGCAGAAAAAGAATGGTCAAACACAATGTTCACTATTTAATTATTATACATGAGGAGAATTACGAATGTAAAATTAAAAGTATAAACAGGAATATAGTTAATGAAAGTATTATTTAAAAAAAAATACCAATACTTATTCTTCAGCCTGACATGAGTGTTACATGATGCTGTACCAATTAGTGATGTTTCAAAACAGTCAGCTTGTCATTTGTAACAATGTGTAAGTGGTTTTATTATTATTATGACTGTTATTATTTTTTGTATGTTTGCATTTCAGACTTAATGTGTCTTTGGTCTGTTTGTAGCCAGTACTGTCTTTTGGATGTATAGATTTTGAAATGTGATTTGGACAGTGTTACACTAAGCTTTTCAATCTTTCAACCTTTTTTTTTTTTTTTTTTTTTTTTTGCTACTTCATTGTTACCACCAGGTGTTGCGCTACAGGCTCCCCTCTTCACAGGCTGCCTGATAATGATAGTGGTTATTTAGTTGTGCCGTGTGGTGTGGTGTGTCATGCAGCATTCTTTTAAAATTAAATTGCCTTGACAAAACAAGTTTTCATGAGTCAAAACACATGCTCATTTATATGGTTAATAGGTAATAGATATTTTATTGTTTTATCATTATTATTTGTATTTGAATTTTGGTATTTTCTACACACTTTCTACTCAATTACTCGTTCAGAACACCAGCGTACAAGTCAAAAGTAGACATTTTCATCTCCCTTGTAGCAATGTGTCTTCATTCAGCAATCACAATTCATATTCAAACTGTATGGCAAAAGATGTTCATTCATATGTTTATTTGTTTCTTCTGCAGGACATGCTTTGATGCCATGATCAGAACCGGGTATGTCTCACAAGTCTTTGAATATTCACTTCACTGAACAGCTTATTAATGAAATGAAAAGCTTTTGTTCCAGAGTGAGATTTCCTCCATTTAGAAATACTGATGTTCTTGGACAAAACACAACAGTAAAACCAGTGAAACCCTTGGTTAAAAGTGTAATTTTTCCTTGTTTGTGTCAGTGCGTACCGCTGCCCTCTGTGTATGCACTCCGCCTGGAACATGGAGGACCAGTGGGATCAGATAGACAAAGAGATCGCCCAGTCACCCATGCCCACTGAATACCAGGATGCTACTGTCAAGGTAGGAACAGCATCGTTTGCCACAGGCTGGTGGGGAGGTATTTTCATTAGATTTTGACCTTTTGTGGGTTATGAATTATATAATTGTCCTGATCTACAGTGACAGCAGAGTGTTCAGTGGAACCTAATGGTCAACAGGACCATGTTGGGCAGATTTACCTATCTCTGATAGGTCAAGTGTCAAGTTACTGTATTCAAACTTCAGTGCCAGCAAGTGAGTTTGAAGCAAATCGTAGAAAATATCAACTGCATAACTGAGAGTACATTAGTCTCGTTTGTGACAGAGAACAGAAGGTGACACACACCTCTTAGACACAGAATTAGATCAGTTCCATATATCTAAGCATTGACCGGCTTTTTATTTTGTGACCATGCTACACAGATGAGCCTATTTGTGGGAAACACTTAATTATACCTTAATTATACCAGACATGCCAGTGCATAGCGTTTCAGTATTGAATATGCAAGTCATACGCAGTTGATATTTTGTTTATTTATTGTTGAAGTCTTTGTGTGCTGAAAGTAATCACCGATCTTTGGGTACCATCCAGTGAATCATTCCCTTGCTTTTTGTCACAAGAAAGGTAACTTGAAAAGATAATTGATCACAAATAACTGATGTCCTGCTGAAAATTATGAGTGGTGCAGTTCAGCTGTCTTGTTTACTTCTGGATTGCTTTGCTTCCTAAATTTAAATAACATGCAGTTAAACAAAAATTGAACAGACTGTACGATGGATAATGGTAAGACTTTGTTTTATCATCGTCCACTTCTAGTGTTAAGATTACATAGCTTTAGTTTTTAAATGCCTTTTCCAGGTGAATATTTGAGTGATCCAACAAGTAATTATTATCAAATGTATGTGATCAAAATTTTGTGTTTCTTAGCATAGAGATGGATCATAATTCATTCACCTACATCCCTTTCAGGTTTCGTTCAATCCATGTACCAAAATCCTATCTGAAAAATGTTGTAAACCTGGGCCTTCTTGACTGTTATTATTGTACAAGTAATCCTCAGATTGTCCTTATATATAATCCCTTACTGTGCTCTGGTCTGTCTGTAGATTATATGTAATGACTGTCAGGCCCACTGCATGGTGTCTTTCCACGTGCTGGGCATGAAGTGCAGCAGCTGCGGCTCCTACAACACGGCCCAGGACGGTGGACTCATCCAGCAGCCACAACAGCAGCAGCCGGAGGGGGACACCGAGACCGAGGAGGAAACAGACACAGAGCCAGAGCAGCAAAACCAACCTGAGTGACCTCTGTCACCCATATTATATTTACATCAGCTGATGGGCTTACTCACAGTGACTTAGAATCTGTGTAACAGTAGAGTAAGTTACGCGATTGTAATCACTAATAGTAAGAAATACAAGCACCAAATTGCAGTTCCCATACAATATATGTAATATATTAGGCTCACACCCCAGCCCAAGTGACGTGCTGCATTTGGACCCCACACACACACCTCTCCATTAAACAAGCACTTTAAAGGGAAGAATCAGGATTTGTAGAAGCTAATCTTATTGATCAGTAAAAAAAAAAAAAAAAAAAAAAGGTTTCTCCTAGAAATCAAGAGGTTTTCTTGCTGAAGTTTTTGTCAGAAATGATCATTATCTTCTTAGGATTTGTTAGTGGCAGCGAAAATGAATGTGGATCGAAGCTGTTTCTCTGAAAATCACACGCAAGTCCCCTCACACAGTTGTATTTCTTACTGCTGCAGTTTCACACCTAATGGAAATAGATTGAATGGCTTGTTTGGGATTCTGAGAGAAATGATTTCATTCTCCATTCACTCAACTGGCAATCCTAACAAGATGCTAGGACTATTTTCTCAAAAGCATAAATCACAGTGTGATCGTTTTTCAGATATTATTTAGGGAGTCTTGGTTAATGACAGCTGTTCATTACACTTTCCTTCTCTATTTGTCTTATGTCCAATTCTGTAATAAAAGTAGATTTCTGAGAAGCTGTTGATACAGAGTGCCTGGATACTGTTCACCACCTTTTACTATAGCCTTGAAGTTTATTTCTGTGATACAACTATTGGTCTCTCTCATCTCTCAAATCCCATGCTGATCCATCCTGGCACCATTCTCAGTGAGCTGATTTTCCACTGATGTTTCATTAAATATTTTTTTGTTATCAAATATATATTGACACTTTGTCATCAATAAAGGTTTTGTTGAATTATGGTTGGACAGCAGGCCCTGAGTATAGACCCAGTTTTTGATAAAAACAGATGGTATAAGTGATACAATGTGCAGGACAGAACACACTGGACATATTGTGAAACTCATGTTTAACCACAACCTCCTCTCACACCAATTCCACTGTAGGACCTTGCCTATTTGTCAAACCCAAGTAAAGAAAGTGCATCTTATTGCCAATGATTAATTTAGCCGTTAAAAATATTAACAATTTTTAAATCATATAAGTATTGAGTGAGTATTTTATTTTGACATAAAATTGATAAGTTTTGCAAGAACAACACCTATTGACCACTTCCCTCTTGTATTGTCAAATCCATCTATTAAGCTGGTGTGAGGAGGAGCTCTTCGCCCAAGATGATTGATTTTTAATGTCATTTTTACTTTTAAGTGTTTTGGTTATTTTTACAAAGATGGTAATCAACATGAATATTAAATATGTTTATACCATTTTGTATGCAGAACCATTCAACATCCTCACAAAACTCTAAAGATAAGGGTATTTATTTAGGACACATTACATCACATTTTAATTTAAACTGCTCTACAAAATAATATATTTGAGCTGTTGAAAGTCAAGTTGTTGCTTGGTGAAAGAGCTCCATTAGTGCTTCCTCAAGCTATAATTTACAACATTTACTTAGTCCTTAGTGTTACCTTCAACGAAAAATGTTTCCTTTTAATTTATTCAGCAGTGGTGTAGCACCACAGTCAGAAAATTACCACTACTGCTGGAAGAAGTATAAAATCTAAGAAAGTGTAGTCTTGATATTTAAAGTAAATGTTCCTATAATAGAGCATCCAAAAATCAACATGTTATTAGGGCACTAGTACAGCCTGCACTGACGAATACTTGGACCAAAGCCGAAAAACAATGTGGAACCAAAACTCATATCCATAAGCACCAAGGACATATGAAAATAAAAAGGAAATACTGAAATCATAGGCCTATATCATCGGTAATTTGTTAGCTTCTATGTTCAGATGCTGTCTCCCCTGGGTGGACTTGGCTCAGGAGTAGTGAACTGCAGGGTGAAACAAACAGGAACGCCGGCGATGGCTTCTGTGGTCCCGACTGGGATCGGCTGGGGCGGGACTGCGGAGAGCGGTGGAGGCGTTGGGTTGATGGTGTCTGGAGAGAGGGAAGGAGCAGCACCCTGTGGGAATACATGGTATGTGGCGGTCGCAAGGGGTGTTTGATTTGTGCCAGTGGCATCGATACCTATGGTAAAATCAGCCTCTGTAAGCACTCTCTGTTGTGACCCCCCCATCTCTGGCTGAATACGTGCAATATCAGCATTAATGGAGTCTTGTGAAAGATCAGAATCAGGCATATCCCGAGAAATATCTATGCCAAGGGAGGTATGTGAAGGATCAGTATCTGGCATCAGTTGTAGTGGATCAGTGTCAGCAGAGGTTTGTGGATCCTCAGGGTCCGGCAGGGAGGAGGCATTGGTTTCTAGTGTGGCTTGAGAAGGCCCAACTTCTGCAGGGGGGAATGGGCCTGCACTGTATGGAGGATCGGTCTCCTCCATGGCGTTAGGTACATCTGTCTCTGGAAACGCTGGCTGCAGGGTCCCTGGAGGCTCTGTATGAGTGGCGGTTTCCTCTGATGAATTGGATTCACTGGACTCAGACGACTTGGATGAATCCTCACCCCCATTTAGACAGACCTGTTTTAGTAATAAAGAATATTCTTATTTACACAAGACACCTACAAGTTGTCTTACGTTGCATTAAAGTGATGAATGATAGTAGCAGGATAGGAAATCTTACTCACAGGTTTGGACATTGCTACAGCGACCATGAAGATAGCACAAAGTATAGTCCTCAGGGTCGTCATTATTGTCTATTCTGTATTTACTGAAAGACATAAAGGTTACTTGACTTATTTTGCCATAACCACATACAGGATACGTGAAATTTTTGAGCATTTTAAGAGCTTTCCAGAATGGAGTTGAATAAATGAGACACAAAATTATTTCTGGCATAAAACTACGTAAATACTGAATGTGACTGAAGACATTAGACATCTTGAGCAATATACTAACAGAATAGTAACAGTGCTAAGTAAAACATTAAGTATTAGAGAACATGTTATTCATTTTTTTAATGATCACCAGTTAACATTTTTTCCAAGATAAATAGCGATTTGGAATGAAACCCTTCATTTTTCATTTCAGTTATTACACCTACCTTGTTAATTTGAGTACCCTTTTATTCCTTTTCAGCAGAAAGAGAAATATGTTTACAGCACTGAGTGACTGACTCTGACTTGAATTGGGCATTGCTTTATATGGCTGGTGAAATGCGTGGTTACAGCAAAATGCCCCTCAATAATTCATTCTCTGGTTCACATCCCTAGCAATATACACTTCAGTCCTGACTATTGTAACAAGACTAAAATGTTAAACACCCCAGACACAGTGAAATTACAGAGTACTAAAAAAATTGACTGATGATAATAAGACAACAAATATACCAGAAGTACACAGTCAGGCAAAGTAAACATGTTTTTGTGGTATTGGTGTAAACAATGGGAAGAACTCAATTTAGATCATTCAAATGTGTGTCATCACAAGTGCTTGGCCAAGTCTCATCATGCATACTCATTACACTGGCTGAATAAAAAAAAAAGAAAAAAAAACTTGGTGAGGAGAGGAAATCTGGCTTTACTGGAAAAATAGAACAGATATGATTCTTTGATTTCCTTTAATCAGTCCATATATCCAACACATAGAATTATGTCCAGACAGATGAAACACACAAGCAACCCCAACAATTTAAAGAGTTTAGAGTTTAGAACAGAACACATTTTAATAATGCAAGAAATTTTAAAAAAATTGCACATATATTTCACTTCCACTCATTTCTCAGGATAAGAAACCATCCCTAATTCATACAAAATACATGTTCTCATATCAACATCAATTCTTGGAGTGATTTACAAAAAGTGCAACAGCAAAATAAGCTGGAATTCCTAATTCACCAATATTACAAGGAACCAATAGATTTAGCAAACAGGCCTGTCTCCCTAGACAATGTATAATAGAGAAGTGCTATCTATCTTTCATGTGGTATTTCCCTAACATGCACCATTTGTGGGACACTTGGTTGTCTGAGGACTGAGCTCAGGAAGTGTGTTTTGCACCAGCATCTTCTGAACATCTGCAGCAGTTTTGCCATCCTGAAGAACAGGTATCAAAACCCCTGGGAAAATGATCATGGGTGATTCAGACTGTTGGGGATTTTCATCACCTGAGGTGTTATCGCGCAGGTTAGTGCTAGATACTTCTTTTTTGCTTCCCCCACTGCCAGTGGCAGATAGATCTCCTTTGCTTTCCCCCATGCCAATTGTCTTGGCAACTTCAGGAGGATATACAAAGAGGTGTCCCCCTGGTTGTCTGAAAATTGGCCCTTGCCCTGCCCATGAACTTCCAGCATGCCTGTCCCCAGGGATTCCTGCCTGCCCTGCCCCTGCCAATGGACTTTCCCCTTGATTTGCCAGTGGCCTTACTGCTTGCCCTGTCCACTGAGTTCCAATTTTCCCCGATGATTGACTCCCCCCATGATATGGTGGTTGCATTCCCTCTTGCCCTGCCACTTGATATCCCCCTTGATTAGCCAATGGCCTTACCTCTTGCCCTGGCTTTTGATATATCCAGGTCCTTTCCGTTGTTCTTACTGTTTGCCCTGTCCACTGGCTTCCCATTTGCCCTGATGATTGACTCGCTTGATCTGGTGGTTGCATTCTGTCTTGCACTGGCCTTTGATATACCCCAGTCCCTTCCATTGGTCTTACTGCTTGCCCTGTAAAATGACTTCCCATTTGCCCTGACGATTGACTTCCCCCTGGACATGCTGGTTGTGTTCCCCCTTGCCCTGGCCTATCATATTCCGAAGGCCCTTGCACTGGTCTTACTGCTTGCCCTGCCCATTGGCTTTCCCCTTTCATCAGTGGCCTCACTGGTGGACTCCCCCCTTGATTCGCCTGTGGCATTACATCTTGCCCTACCCTTTGGCTTCCCCTTTGATCCACTCTTTGATCTACTGTTGGCCTTCCTGCTTGCCATGAAGATTGACTGCCCCCTGGATATGCTGGTGGCATTGCCTCTTGCCTCGAAGATTCACTACCCCCTTGATATGCTGGTGGCGCTCTCTCTTGCCCTGCCTGTTGGCTTCCCCTTTCATACACTGGTGGACTCCCCCCTTGATTCGCCTGTGGCATTACATCTTGCCCTACCCTTTGGCTTCCCCTTTGATCCACTCTTTGATCTACTGTTGGCCTTCCTGCTTGCCATGAAGATTGACTGCCCCCTGGATATGCTGGTGGCATTGCCTCTTGCCTCGAAGATTCACTACCCCCTTGATATGCTGGTGGCGCTCTCTCTTGCCCTGCCCATTGGCTTCCCCTTTCATACAGTGGTGGACTCCCCCCTTGATGTGCCTGTGGCATTACATCTTGCCCTACCCTTTGGCCTCCCCTTTCATACACTGGTGGCTGTGCCATTTGTCCTGATGATTGACTCCCCCTTTGATCCACCGGTGGCCTCCCCCCTTGATGTGCTGGTGGCATTCCCTCTTGCCCTGCCCATTGGCTTCCCCTTTCATACATTGGTGGCCGTGCCATTTGTCCTGATGATTGACTCCCCCTTTGATATGCCGGTAGCATTCCCTCTTTCCCTGTCCATTGACTTCCCCTTTGATTCACCCATGGGTTTTCCTCCTGACCTGACCACTGATATTCCCAGTACCGTACAATTGGCCTTCCCACTTGCCCTGACCTTTGAGATCCCCCTTGCCCCTCCATTGGCCTTTCCGTTGACACTGCCCATTGCCTTTGCTCTGAGCTTCTCACTGGCCCTGTCCATCGATGTCTCTCTTGCCCTACAGTTGACTCTCCTGTTAGCCTTGACCATCGGTGGCCACTATGTGCTACCATTGGCCTTCCTGCGTTCCCTGCTCCTTGAACTGCCAAATGAACACCCTGTGGCCTTGTCCATTGGACTCCCGCTGGCTGTGCCCATTGAACTGCGGCTGGCCATGTCAATTGACCTGCCACTGGCCATGTTAACTGACCTGCTGGTGGCAATGGCAATTGAACTGCTCCTGGCCCTGTCCATTGAACTCCCATTGCTTGCTCCCTTTGATCTCCCCTTTGCCCTGCTGCTTGCCCTCCACCTTGCCCTGACTCTTGACCTCGACCTTGCCCCCCCACTTGTCCCGCCCCTTGCCCACTCATTTGCCCTCCTCCATGTCCTGCTCCTTCCCCTCCTAATTTCCCTGCCTCATTACCTTCCCTTTGCCCAGCCACTTTCCCTGCCTCTTGACCTCCCACTTGGCCAGTCACTTTCCCTGCCTCTTGACCTCCTGCTTGGCCAGCCACTTTCCCTGCCTCTTGACCTCCCGTCTGCCCAGCCACTTGACTGGCATCTGGACGTCTGTCCCTGGGAAAAATGAAAATAGGCATAGTAGTCTGACTACTAGATGAGGTTGGGGGTAGCTGGACTACTTGAGGTTCGTTCTTCCCAGAACTGTCTGTGAAAATAAAAATTGGGAGTGTAGATTGTCTGGCAGGTTCACTAGTTTGGCTTCTGTCTCCACGTGTCACATTTGAAGACTGTGGATCCAGGGGAGGGCGGCGATAGGGCAGAGGTTCATAGGGAGGGGGAACATAACTTTGATCAGGTCGTCGGGGGATGACAGAAGGTCCAGGGGTTTGTTGAGGAGGTTGATCAGGTCGTTGTGGGATGACAGGAGACACAGGGGTTTGTTGAGGACGTTGATCAGGTTGCTGTGGGATGACAGGAGACACAGGGGTTTGTTGAGGACGTTGATCGGGTTGCTGTGGGATGACAGGAGACACAGGGGTTTGTTGAGGACGTTGATCGGGTTGCTGTGGGATGACAGGAGACACAGGGGTTTGTTGAGGACGTTGATCGGGTCGTTGTGGGATGACAGGAGACACAGGGGTTTGTTGAGGACGTTGATCAGGTTGTTGTGGGATGACAGGAGACACAGGAGTTTGTTGAGGAGGTTGATAAGAGGAGGTCTCTCTAGCTGGGTTCACAGACAGGTTTGGGGGCTTATGAGGTGTCCCCTCGAATGGTTTCATTGTCTGGGCCTGTCTTGGACCTGGCGGGGGAGGTGTGGCAGTGCGTTTTGGAGGGTCTTCAATTCTGAAGGTGGGAATGAAGACGTTGTAGTGTATCTCAGGCTGCTCAAAGGGTCTGCGAAGTGGGCCTGACTGATAAGATCCTCCTCTCAATGATTTCATATTTGACCTATAAGGTCTTTCCAGTGGTGCCATCTTAAAGGAAAAAAAGTCAAAAAAATCCATTCTAAATTTCATTTTGGAGCAACATACATTCAAAATTTAGCATGTATGTGAAATCACACTCCTGTTGCTGAAATCAGTTCAATAAGAGGAAAATTAAACTTACTGGGAAAGTGATGGAGACTTCAACACAGCACAGGAAAACTAATGCCACTCTCATTGCCATTCTTCTATAGAAGAAATAACTCATATTAATATGAACTATGCCTGTGCACAAGTGAATTATCATGTTACATATTATCATACATATTATCTACTAGCTATGCAAATTCACTCATTGTAGTAGGAATATTGTATTAGTAATATAGTATTGCATGCACTATGTTACACAAGTCACAAAAGCATTAATCATAACAGAGAGACAGGTAAGGAAATCCTTATTGCTTTACATTACCCTAAGAAGACATCCATCAAGCTGCAGGGTCCAGTGTAATCTACAATGAACAGGTAAAATCTAACAGCCCTTTTAAACCAAAAATATTGGGGTGTGAACAAAGTAAATATGATAGCGGTTTCTCAACTGGAACAAACAAGTTCTTAAAAATCATTTACCTGTAGGCACTACTATGGTGTGAGGTGAGGGGAGGAGTTACTCCAACAACTATGCACTACCACAGGAATGCTTAATTTCAGACAAAAACACAATATAGACTATCCCAAGAGACCCACATTTGCAAAGTGGCGTTAAATTGCTGCAACTGACTTAATTTCCCCACGGGGATCAATAAGGTATTCTGATTCTGAATCACAATCCTACAAATCCATTTTTGAAAAATTACCTAGCAGAGTAGAGACTAACCTATTTTATTGTTGCGCTACCAATCATTTTATAAGACCAACTATTACTTTTCAGAATAAACAAAACATGTTGAGACAAACCTTTCAGATGCTCCTGCTTTGCGTAATGGCCAATTATGTAGTTTAAGTAACACTTCTTGTGCCTGAAATCTTGTAACTGATTCACATCTAAATCTAAATGCTTTACTCTGCTGTTGCAAGGAAGACCTCAAACCTATTCTTTCACTGGAAGTGAAATTGTAACTAGTCCTTTATAGGTTGAACAAGTATCATGAGCGTAGGACACATGAAACCCACATTTGGTACACTGTCAATCTGAAAAGTATTTTCCATAATTCCTGAAAAAATACAATTACAGCATCAAAACCCCTCATTTCAGCAAATAACTGTCATGTGTGTGTAAATTTACAGAATATAGTCCAATAAGTGGTGTAATTCAGATAACTGGTAGCCACAAGCTATGTTACAGTTCATGTTACATACATCATTGGGTGGTCTAACTGATGGGTGCACAGTGCTGAAATAACTTCACAGGAAAAGTGGAAAATGCAACATGTTTATTTGAACAACAGAAACAAACAAGTTGCACATAAATCAGACTCATTCCGCAGAGGACACCACTTCCTGTAACGAAAGGACAAATCACATTGTCATCCCAAAGGCACAGTAAAATAAACAAAGTTGCTAAAGATAACAATTTCCGGGAAGTCTACCTCTGTCATGTCTGTCTCAGTTGGGGCAGGTTGTGTTCTGGGGGCAGTCTCAGCTTTGTTCTCCAAGTCTGTCATACTGGTTTCCTTCACTGTTGGACTAGCTCTCCTGGGAAAGACAAATACATGTAATTTTTGTGCCACCCTTTCTATGTGGTGTGTTGTTGCTACATTATTCAAAAAGACTCTTAAAACAAATCCCTTTATTCACAAGGAATACTTGACCAGGGGGTAAACCCTGAATCTTACACTTGCCCCTGTGGCAAGTGTATAGTGAAAAAAAAACATTTAAAATTCAAGATGTCAAGTAATATTGTGTTCTGTTAAGTGGAGCAGGAAGGTTTCTGTTATAGTGAGAATATTAGAAAAACCTTGTGCTGATATTTTTCTTCCTTTTAACCACTACTGCCACAATGGCAATGACCACCACTGCTACACAGATGCCTGCTGCCCCATAGACAATGGGCCCCTGCAAGGTCTTCAGGAGATGGTCCTGGCATGAGTCACCGCTGTAGCCCAGCAAGCACACACAGCTGGTGTCACCGTCGCTCTCCACACAGTGTCCACTGCCACTGCAGCGACTCTGGCTGCACTGCTGGGCGTCCAAGTTCCTGAGTAACCCGCTGACATTCAGGGTGATGGTGGTGTTCAGGCCAGCAGCTTCAGATGGAGGAGGAGAGGCAGGAAGGCGAAGAGAGGGGCTAGCATGCTGGGTCGTAGCAGCGGCCTTGGCTCCTGACCCCTGCTTCAGATAGACACCTGAGACAAGAGGAGAGAGGTAGAAAAGTTTCCATTCAATGACAGGTAGACTTACAGCAGCCTTTTGGGCTTTGTGATATTTGTGACACAAATTAGCACTTGTGACACAAATTAGCACTTGTAAAAATGGCATTTCAGGTTGACAACTAGACCACCAAAATGCTGGTTGTGCATTGCACAGTAGTACGGGCAGGAGTGGTATGTCAATTCAAGGCAAGCATTACGTGCACATCATCTACCATATGTTACCTTATACTTGGGAAGGGAAAAAAAAAAAAAAGCTATTCCCATCTGCATTGTTTCAGCATCATTTGTTCTATATTCATAAGTGTAAATTAATTTACCACTGAAACAAGTTGATAAATTGAACAGAAAAGTAATCAATTATATTTTGATTGATTAATCATCTATCATGTAAAAATCTCAAACATCTTCTAGTTACAGCTTCACAAAACTAAGAATTGCTCGCTTTACTCTTTCATATCAAAATGAATACCTATTGGAATACTCAGCTGCTTATTTGACTGCTGTTAAGACCAAGCAATTTTGAGATATCACTTTGGCTCTGTTGTAGTTTGTCTTTTTCTGGGCAATCATTAATTGAAAAAAATAGATAAATTGACAATGAAAATAATAGCCACAGCCCTAATTTGTTTACAGCTACACTAGTTACCAGCTCTGAGTTGAAACTTTAAAATTTGCTGGGTATTTTTTAAAAAGATATCTTGTGTACCAGTAGTTTAAGATTTTTCTTTCTAGTATGTTATGAGCGCCATTAAATCCACCATTCACATCTGTTATTCTGCTCTTTAAGGTGAGGCAAACAGTCACTGTGCAAGGATGTGATAGCAACAATGGAAGAATGCATGTAAAAACAGTAAACCTAAATGTGCAGCAGGCAAGACCCACCCAAAAAACAGTGAACACCAGCAGTGTTGTTTTGTTTTGATTGCAGATTGACTGTGTTCATTGTCGGTTTCTTCAGTATGTGTGGTGGCACATGTGATGTCAATTACCTCTGCTTCAGGCTAAATGACATTTCAAAGTGTACAGCTCATCAAAATGAGTGTTGAGGCGGGGTCTTGAGAGAAAGGAGGCATGGCTAGGATACACTTGTCAAGGTGAATAAGTTGCATATTTTAGCTTTAAATAACATTACTTTCTGAGTAAATTACATTGGTGCTTTTTCCACATTTGACAAACACTTGTTAAAGAAAGCGAAGACTCACAGTTCTCATCTGAATGGTCAGGACAGTCCACATGCCTGTTACAGAACTTTTCAGCTGGGTGGCATCCAAGCCCATCCAGACAAGGCCTGTTGCCAGTGGGGCAGCGCTCCGCTGGGACACAGTGGGTGGCGTTCACCAAGATGTGGTCGTGGGCGCACTTGCATGTCTGACCTCCTGGGGTGGCGAGACACAAGTGCTGGCAGTTGCCATTGTTTACTGCGCACTGGTTCGAACCTGTCAAACAGATGTCAGTGTTTGCCAGATGCAGGCTAATCAATTGGATTGTGTGTGTGTATGTGTGTGTGTGTGTGTGTTTTGTTTTGTTTTGGCCTGCTTTGGTGCCACATAGGTTTCCTTTGCCACATCAGATAAAACAATCAGTGCTCTTAAGTTTGAAATTTTGAAAGTCAGTTTAGCATGCTTTTCTGTAACTTACTACTTAACAGAATTTGAGTTGTCACTGGTGGTAAACTATCCCTCTTGGACTCAAAGCAGGCTATAATAAACACAAAATACTATTTGCCACTACTATGTGACCAGGGTGCGCGGTGTGTGCTTTCTCACATACCAGTCTGGCTGGACTTGCTGTATGCCTTCAAGCTGGCCACCTGTGTGCTGACCTCAAACCACAACTTTGTCTGCTGCTGCTCATCCCTGTACCAGAGCCGGGCCTTGTCTGGAGGAATATGTCAACAAAAAAAAACAAGTTACAAGAACAGTCACCACCACTGTGTAAATTTTCTGAGGCCACCGTTTAGAGGTTTGTAACTGACATCACCTTATAGCTAAAAAGTTTTTAAATTGCTGATAATTTCCTGGTGATAGTAATTATAAAGTCTCCATGATGTGGCCCTCTGAATGGTTGCATTCTAGGCTCAAGAAAATGGGATTAACATTTGCAAAGGTAAGCTTTAATAAAACGCCATTGTATTAAACATGATACCATTTTTTTATATGAAACTTCCTTTTGATTGATGTAAATGTACTTACAGCTGTCAAGAGGCTATGTGCATATAATGGTATAATACAGTGAGGTTATAGTTTTAAAGGCTATAGTTTACAACTACTGACATTAAAAAATCGCCATTCTAATTGTTAGAATTTTGCATTTTCCAAAAAAGAACTTTCCACACTATTAAAAGCTTCCCTGAGGCTGCTATTTTCAATCTACTGTAGTTCCTGACCAAACAGCGCCACTTACTGGCAATGAATATGCATAACAGCATTAATTAAGTCTTAAAACGGTCATTTCATCCATGTAAAACCCATTACCACTGACAGTCACCCAAAGCAGCAAGTCATCGCTCAGAGCCAGAGCAGCGAGGCCATCGCCAGCCTTGAACTCTGTGTATGTTGAGCCATCAAGCTGGACAGAGCTGATCATCCCTGAGCCTGGGAAAAGAATCAGTCTGTTTTAGTGTTTAGAACTACAAAGGGTTTTATTCCACAGTGAGATCCACCACTGGAAAATGTGACACCTACATGCACAAAAATGATCGACAGCTCACCTTAAATAAAGTTAAGGTATAGTAAAAGAACTGATTGCATGGTTCAAAGTGACTTTTTATAGACCAAATCTTTGAAATACTAAATATGCTCAGGCAATATTGTTTTTAAAAGAATGGATAAATATTTTGGAATTGAACATATGATGCATGAAAAAAGTGAAGAGAATTTCCTACAGTTTTAAAAAGAAAATTGTCCTTACTGGTGTCAGCCCAGTAGATTTGATCTCCCTTGTTGGAGAAGACCAAAGACGTGGGTTGGACAGCGTCCTTCCACACTACGCCACGCTCAGCTCCATCCATATGGGCACACTCCACTGTAGCCAGGGTGCCTGTGCTCTGCAGACCCACATTGACGAAACAAACTCGGCCACTGGGAGGATGGAGGGTGATGGACTCCAGACCACCGATGTCATCCCTGATCAGGACAGCAGTGTGCGCACCAGTGGCGGAGGTGACCTGCAGGCGGGGCTGTTTGGTGCTGCTCCAGTAGACGTTGCGTGTTATCCAGTCCAGGGCCATGGCGGTGATCGTGTCACCCAGGAGTTTGAGGAGCTGGCCGCGAGAGACAAGCTCCATGTCCTTCAGCTTGAAGAGGCCCAGGGAAGTTGTACCACGGTCTGTCAGGAACAGGGTGTGGTCACGCAGGCTGTAATCCAAGATGGCCGCCTCATTGACGTTGGGCACCTGCATGGCCTGGTGTTCAGGCCAGCCCCTCAATTGTCCTGCCGTGTGTCGGGCCTGCAGGTAGATCTACACAGACCATCAGCGGTTAAAATATAAATTGTATAAAGGGAATGTGTATTCATGTACTGATAAAATTCATAATTTCCACAGCCACCACAAATTCACAAAAGATGTCCTGCTTTCATGATGTTAGGCCACTGGTGGGTGGTGATGACCTGATACTTAAGAGACTTGGCTTTTCTTTTATACTGTAGGCATGAAGCACCTTTTAGGGCTTAGACTTCTGTGTCATGTAAACAGTGTATCTTAGCTTACTAAATTTTCCCATGGGGATTTAAAAAAAAAAGTCTGTTCTATTTCAAAATAGCAAATCATACTAAAGGATGCATTATAGCAAAACCTGGGTAACAGTGGAGGGGGAGAGTATCAGCAGGAACGCAGTGTTGACCAGGTTTGAGCACGTCAGGCCATCTTCAGCCAGTAGAAGACCTGAGGGACACTTGCATACAGCCTTCGGTCCCGGGGCCAACACACACAAGTGGGAGCAGTCCATCTTCTCACAAGGGCTTTCACTTCCCCTCTGTAGCAATGGGTGGATGATCTGCAACACAGGCATGGAAATACACGCTGTAAAAATCCGTCTTTTCAAAGCTACCTTAATTTGAGTGTCAGAAAACCAATTATTCATGCAAGAATATTACTGCAAACTACTACAAATTATCCCTATTAAGGAGTCCTGTTCTTACCTTCACAGCAAAAGGTTGTCTTGGCCTCTTGAGGAGAATCTGATGGTTTTTGCCAGTGACCTTATGGGCGGCCTGCACTGTCCGCTTCTTGGCATCGGACCAGTAGAGGATGTCATTTAACACTGCCAGTGAGAATGGGTTGGTGGTCTCCTTCATCTGTAAGATCTGAATATGGCAGGGCACAAAATCACAAATACAC
>OMKZ01019669.1:29582-54418 GCA_900302535.1 Neoniphon sammara
TCACAAATAACACTTTTTATCTCACAGGACACAACATACAATACATCATGCATGTGTACAATTTGCCTGGGTGCACCAACATCATTTACATGCAAGATAAACATACAGATTTTTTTTTGTTGTTTTTGCAAGGACTAATCTACAGAATAGACATGTAAGATTTTGTGCTCACTGTAAGTCATTTCAAATATGTGACTAATATCCATAAACTCCTATTGGACTATTGTGACCATTCCTTTGTGAGGAGGTAATGTGACCATTTGCACTCCTGCTGGTCCACTTTCATTTTTCCTATTGACAAATACAAAATATTTTTGTCATTACCAGTAAAAATAGTTAACTTAACCAGCAGTCATTTTAGTTTTAAAAGTAGCTTGCGCTAAATTTTATTTTTACAAAATGTGAACCCCTCTGGGCTGCTCGAGACGAGTTTCTCTGCAATCAAAAGAAATTTTCATATAGACATGGAATTAGCTTGATGTAACTACTTAGAATATTCTTATAGCCTATAGAGATGTCAAGCCTTCATTCACAATCACTGAAAAACAACCAGATGCCACAACTTTCCTCTCCCCGTTCTGTTTACCTGGATGTCATCTCCATCCAGTGTGGCAGATCCTATAGCCTTTAGCCTTTCATCTGTCCAGTAGACTCTGTCTGATATGATATCCACAGCCACGCCCCCTGGCCAGCCCAGGCTGGAGTTGACCACTGCCCTCCTCTCTGACCCGTCCATCCCAGCCCGCTCAATCTTCACATCGTTACCAATCTCTGTCCAAAACATTATCCTGGGACAACAAATAATTAAAACATGAGTTAGAGCGCTGTAAGATCGTTATTTTCCTCATTTGTTCTCACACTTAATGGATTCCTTGATGCTGCAGAGAGTTAAGATTTGGGATTATTTAAACCCTGTTTTTCTCATCAAATAAGGCAATGCATAATATTCCCAGGACATTTGTAAAATTTGTGTCAGGAGGTGTTTAGATTTTTTTTTTTTTTTTTTTGTAAATGATGTTGGAAATTGGCCTGAAATAAGAGACCACACTGAGCTCCACAGCACTGACCCCCTTTGTGGCAGCAGTGCCAGGGAGCGGGGCTGGTCCAGGTCTTCATCCAGGATGATGCTGTAGTCCAGTGGCTTGGCAGAGGCTGTGTTCAGTCTGACTGCAACAATCTGACTACTGACCCCATCGATCCAGTACAGATTTCTACCAAGCCAGTCGACAGCTACAGAATCAGCCCTGACGCCTGTGGGAAATAAAGGCAAGGCAGGGTGGACAGATCATCCTTAAACTGAAAAGTCAGTGTTTTGGAGCAACACCTAACGAGTTCAAGAAAAGAGTGTCAGCTAATTGTCTCAGGTATACGAACAAAGCACAAAAATGTAGGCTAGTAATGCAGGGACAATATTAAACAACACTTATGCTGTTTGGTGTCAACTGTAAAAGATTATTTCAAAAATAGTAAATAGATTACATCAGAGGGCAATTCTAGCTGTAGCAGAGGAAAATAAAGTTTGCCAGGATTATCAGTCCAGTGGATTTTCAAAGGGCTAATAATGCATGTTCTTCAACTGGGTCCATGTCAATATGTCTGAGACTGATAGGGTTACTGTTGTCTGACTGCGGTGCTTCATTAGTTGCAAGGACCAGTCAGTTTTTTTTTTTTGTTTCACCAACCTCTGATTAGAGTTCCCTTGGTCCTCTGGTCCAGCGAGGACCACCTGATGCTCTCAGAGTCCAGACTGGCCCAGAAGACCTTCTGCTCCCTCCAGTCGTAGTCCAGAGAGAGGATGGCCCTCTTGGCTGAGGAAGACAACATGTCTAGGCTGCCACTCCGCAGGCCAAGTAGGAAGAAATCTGTCTGGATCGATGCCAACAGGAAGGGCTCACCTGAGAAAGACACCAAAAAGAGGATGTTGTTCATCCCACTAAATGAACATGTTCAGTCAAGCTACTTTTTCAGAGGACACGATATTCAGCCCATTTATTTGAACAACATAATAGAGATCCTCAGGTATCTAGTAATTCAGGTAACTGTACAAGGCTTAAGACACTTTAGTTTTTCAGTGACTGTTCTCACGTATTAGGTAGTATAGACTGGAGAGAATCTGGAAAAACAGATGTGACATTAGCCAGATTTGACCCCAAAGTGTTGCGATTGTACAGAAAGCAGTCAAGCAGCACGAAAACCTTGAAGGAAACAGTGCCCAAAAGAGGTGCCACAACAATGTTGATTCAACTTAACAGAGCCAGAAAAACATTTAATCATAATCAGAAAGTTTGACTGAGGGTAGTGTAACTCCACACTTCACACTTCACCTGTGATCTTGCAGTGGCGTCCATCTGCCTCCATAATATAGCCCGGGTGGCACTGACACTGGTAGGAGCCTGGAGTGTTGACGCACACCTGATTGCACACGCCAGGGCTCCGGCCTTCACACTCATCAATATCAACACAGGTGAGCCCGTCCTCCATGAGCCTGAACCCTGCTGCACAGCCACATCTCTGCACAGCAAACAGCAGCAACAGGTCAGAGGAGCAGCAACACTACACACTGATCAGAAGGTGATGTATAACACACTATTCTGATTACACCTCTCTATGCCATGCAGCTCCATTGGAATAACTATTGTAACAGGGATGCAACGCTCATCAGAACAGATTATTACAGTATTATGTATTCACTTTGCCTGCCCAAATTTACTCAGCTCATCCAGTAACTTCTTATCTCAAGCCTGCTTCTCTGCCTCTAGGTTAACACCAATTCATGTCAACATCAAGCCAACAAGACTACTGTGGAGTTGCAGGGTCCTCACTGTTCCCTGTGGCGTGCTGTAGCAGCTCTGGGAGCAGCGGGCGTTCTCCGGCTCTGGACACTTGGTCTGGCAGCTCCCTCCTTCGTCTGAGCCGTCCGCACAGTTGGTAATCCCATTACACATCAGGGCCGGATCCACACACTCCTGACTGCCACACTGGAACTGGTGAGGGAGGCAAGTCACCGCTCCGCCTGGGCACATGCACACACACACTTAAACTCACCATTTTCATGTTAGATTCAGAAATTCATCCCATCACATAAACTAAAAAATAAAATAAAATACTGGATATATCTCTAAGTTTAATTTGTGGATACTGTTGCCATATCCATTATACACAGATTGATAATAGACTGAAATAAATACAGTCTCTTGCCTCATGTGTATATTGTGTTTGCCTGTGTTTTGCTGTAATTTCTTTATATTTATGTACACTAATAACAAAAGTTAATGGCCTGGCCTGTTGCACAATCAACAGGCCAGTAGGCTGTGTGACAGGCTTTTTACCCCTCTTGCCATGTTACATCATTTTCTTTTAGCCTACTTTGTTATAAGTGTGCCGTTAAACTCACATTCAGTCTCGTCACTGCCATCATCACAGTCCTTGGCGCCGTCACACCTCCAGGCTGTTGGGATACACTTTGTTTTGGAGGCACAGAACCACTGGAACTGCCCACAGGTCAGTGGAGTCACAGGACAGTCCTGAAAGAGTTAACAATGGATAATAATAATAATGGTACAGACATTTTTAAGAACCTGAGGATCAAAAACAAAAAAATTAGCCCACCGCCACCAAGCTGTCTCTTTCACTTGAGTTATTTATTTAATAATTTATTTTTAAATGAATGCTGTAAAAACAGATGTAGGTAAGTTCTTAAGCTTAAAGTAAAGAAATATCACTTTCCTGTTGCTATAGTGTTGAGTATTATGTCTGCTGATCTGATCCACTGACTTATCTTGCAGGTTCTGTGCCATCATTGTCATAAACTGGCAACATCCAACTTGAGTTTTCATCATCTGGATTTATTCTCCTACAGTACTGAAGTTTTTAGGGACAACAGTTCGGCCTAGTGATTGTAGAGATAATCTTTGCACCTGAGGGCCCAATTCAAACACCCTTGTTGAAAGCAAGCATCTGTCCTGCTGAAGTGTGCTTGAGCAAGACACTGAATCTCTACCAGCTTCAGGGCTGCAGCTCTGCAGCCGAGCCTGACCTCAGACCCTCCTGTGGAGGGGGCAAGAAGAAATACAATTTTGCAGGGAGCAATAAAGGCTCTGTGGTACACATGTCATGAGGTCAGGTTATTGGATAGCATTTTGATTGATCCTGACAGTTTATAACTCCAAACCTCCTGACACTAACTTCTAATAAAAACCATTGTCAGTTTTGGTGGAAGCGCACCCTAACACCCACCTTCTCATCAGAGCCATCTTTGCAGTCAAGGTCTCCATCACAGATCCACTCCTGCAACAGACACTCTTTGCTCTGAGGGCAGCGGTGCTTGGTGCTGCAGACCGGTGGTTTGGTGCAGTTCTCCTCATCTGAGCGGTCCCAGCAGTCTGGGTGGCCATCACAGCGCATGGTGGCCGACACACACTGGCCACTGGTACACTTGAATTCAATGGTGTTGCAGCCCTGATCAGCTACAGAGAGGGGGGACAAGGATATCATTTCAGAGGTGTGGAAAATTGAATTTCCAGGTCGTAAAAACTGGGCGAAAGACAAATGTGTGACAACGCTGGAGCAAATGCGCACATCCAAAAGCCAGATCATATGCTCAATACTGAAAGGCAAAAAATGACATGGCTCATTCAGCGGTGCTCTTCATTAGGCGTACAACAGGAGATGAGATGCCGTTTAAACATTGCCAAATAAACCTCAAGTGAGCTGTTGTCCGGTTAGCAGCTGTCCTTTTTCCTTATCGAACATATGACAGCATACCACAGTTTGCCTCGTCACTGCCATCCAAACAGTCCTTCTCCCCGTCGCAGAGGAAGCTGGTTGGGAGGCAGCGGCTCTTGTCGTCACACTCGTGAGCGCAGCCCTCCATGCGCTTGGCACACCCCAGTTCATCAGAGCGGTCCTGGCAGTGGGGCACGCCGTCACATAACTGGCCCTGGTCTATACACTTCTTCCCATGGGCACACAGGAACTGGCCTGAAAAGACACATGGACTCATTAAGACACTGGCAGGACTTTGCTGATGGAAAACTGTGATGAACATGGAGGATAGGAAGTCACAATGTGAGGATGAGGGAGCACATTTGGGAAATATAAAAGGTTTTCATTGGTGAATGACCAAGTCAGGTTTTCTAAATGTAGGCAAATCATTATGCAGCTCCTAAGTGTGTCCCTTATTCAGGCAGCCTTGAACTTCTTTATGTCTGTACAATCATGTGTTAGGGGAGACCAGGTACGGTTGTCACATGGGTTGGTTAACACCGTGTTCATAACTCTTGCAGTAGAAGGCATTCATTACTAAAGTACGACAAAAATGTGCACCTTCTTGATCTGTGGGCCCACACTTAAGTCTTAGAAGTTGAAATACCGGTGAGAGGGGAGCACAAATTTAGTGTTTTAAACCCAAAACAAATTATTTTACATCTTTTTCTTTTTGTTGTTTGTCTTTATGACAGATAATTCTTAAGTAAGAATTTTGTCAGGTAAACTATAAAGACTTGGTTGCACTGTGATGCTAAATATTTGTTGTAATGCTAAACTGCAGATCAGCTAGCATGTTGTCCAAATGTCTGGTTGGGGCATATTGTCACATTTTGGGAGGGGCTGGTTGTCACATGTAGCATCACTATGTTATTACAAAATTGTCAGAATACTTTTACTGCCTGATAAGGAAATGCCACAAATCCAGTGAGAGAAACAGACACGGGCAACATGCCACCAGAGATTATGCTTAGGGCTGAGCCTCAGATGAAGACTGAAATTTAATTGATTCTTTTTTGTCTGTAGCTAAAAAAAAAAATCATAACTTTGTAAAAACGCGTTGAAAAATGTAAAGACAACCAATCCCAAATCCTGTGACAACCAACCGTGCAATGGGGCTGGTTGTCACAATGTGTTGTTTAGCTGAGTCTACATACAGTGTGTCTTACATTTCATGAGCACCCCACTGTCTTTTATAATGTCAGTATGTACTGTGAAACCAAGCTGTTGACTTGCTTCTGCACCAGTGTCACTAAGGGAAATTCCTGTACATTTGAGCCTAGCAGGAAAGGGGTCTGACCCTGACGTGCTACAGCAGAAACTTCAATAAGTGATAAAGCTCACTAGAGGGCAGTGAAGTCACACCGACAACCCCTGCGAAATGTCCATGTTGTAAAAGACTAAGACCCCACCTACCATGCACTTACCTCTCTGACATGCTGATGAGCATTCCCCTTCATCTGAGCCGTCTTTGCAGTCTGGCTCTCCGTCACAGACATGGCCGTAGCGGACGCACTCTGTGTTGTCTTTGCAGGGTATGGAGCCCAGGGGACATTTGATGGGTGCAGGACCTGCGCCGAAGGGAGCAGCGGGCGCAGAGCTTTTGTTGGCCTCTTTACCCTTTTTATTTCCTTTTGCCTCCTTGTCCTCTGATGCAGAAACCATAAGAGAAGCATGATTAGATTAGCTCAATGGATAATCAAACAAAATATTATAGAAGTATTTCCTGTTTTCACCAACAAACTCTGTACCACATCACAATCTCTTCCTCTATTTTCTCCAGTACAGTCATTTCCCTTTCCTTACATGTCAGTTATGCATTTTGTCATAACATTTACTGTTATTAATATTCATTGCCATTCGATTTCAAGATTTAGTGAGGCGAAAACCCACCTGAATATGTAATTAACCTGACAAATGTTTGACAAATTCATCGTATTTATCATAGTGTAAAACTGATGTGAATTATATAATGGGGTATTTTAAGGGGTATAAGCACTAATGAATTCTTTTTCTGAAAATATAATTTATTCTTGTTTATGTTGATCATCAGTTACTGGACACCATAGTTACCCAGCTTTGTGTTTACCACTGCATCACTGTTTGTTATCCAGCTGAGTTTTATGTTCTCTTAAGGTTTCTTTTTTTGAGTAATAGTGATACTACAAGCCTTTGCGTGGTTTATCTTAGCTTCTATATTTTTGCATGTGCAAACAAATTATCCTCAGATCATTACAACCTACCACAGCTGGCCTCATCTGAGCCATCTGAACAGTCCTTTTCCCCATCACAGAGGAAGGTGGCAGGTAAGCAGCGGCTCTTGTTGTCACACTGGTGGACACAGCTCTCTGTTTGCTTCCTGCAGCCCAGCTCATCAGAGCGGTCCTGGCAGTGGGGCACGCCGTCACATACCTGGGCTTGGTCTATACACTTCTTCCCATGGGCACACAGGAACTGGCCTGAAAAGACACATGGACTCATTAAGACACTGGCAGGACTTTGCTGATAGAAAACAGTGATGAACATGGAGGATAGGAAGTCAAATAGTGTGAGGAAGAGGGAGCAGATTTGGGCAAAATTAAAGGTTTTCGTCAGTGAATGATCAAGTCAGCTTTTCTACATGTATGCAAATCATTATGCAGCTCCTAAGTGAGGTGACATTTCTTTCATGAGTACACTGGAACTGGCCTGTTTGGTTGTAAGAAACACTTCACATTATAAACGGTCAAACAGTGGTTTCCACCTGGACAAAGTTCAACACAGGCCAGCTCTGCTTGGATTCAAATTATTTCTTAGATTAGAAGCTATACAGGGCATCGAAACAAACTGGAAAGTAAAATGGATGCAATAGAATGAGAATATATTTTGCACAGTTCTAATAGGATCTAAATTTTGTAAGAGAATGAAGTTTACAGCCCTCAGTATTTGTCTAGACTGATGAATAGATACAGGAGACAGTTTCTGGTATAATGTGCTAGGCTAGTGAGGGTACAGGTGGTTAAAGAGGCAATACTTGGATCAAATAATAGCATTGCTGTCAGAAAAAAAAACTTTGCATCTCTAAAATGTAAGTTCTCTGTGAATTTTAGCTTGTTGTCAGTGCATTTTTATATATTATCCAAATGGCTTTATAGAGGTTTCAAAGCTCAAGAGGTTGGAGAATATTCTCATCCATAGGGGATTTTCAGGCTTTTCAACTTGAAGCAATGCTTCAAGTTGAAAAGAAATGATGAAAATCACCACTGAAGTTAGGTTTTCACATGGCAGTGCTTTAGAAATAAGTATTACAATTTCTTTTAATCTGCATCAACTACATGATGTGTGTGAGATTTAGCACACCGGGTCAGGTCAAGCAGTCTCGGCTAAGTTGAGCACAGATAACTTTACAGAATTAACTTTGCCATGATTGTCAGCTTCTTGTAACAAGTTGTTCCCTCCTACATGGCAGACCATACTCATCTGGCTCAGTCAGCTGAAACAAACTAGATGAAGCATTTGCAAATACTACATGACCCAGCTCAGGGCATAACCATGCACAATTCAAAGACACAAAGCAGTACCTTTATTGCATTCTATTGCACAGTCCTCTTCATCTGAGCCATCCCTGCAGTCGCGCTCTCCATCACACACATGGCTATAGAGTACACACTCTGAGCCATCCCTGCACAGCTTAGAGCCCAGACCACACTTCAAAGGAGTGCTTCCAGCTGACACAACTGTTTGGTTCAGGTGAGCAGAACAAGACAAAATTCATCCATTTTAATTGTAAGGATTCACACTGTTGTGCCCTTAATTCTGTGCCTGAACTGATCTCATTATATGAACACTGTTAATAATAGTGAACTAGGTTAATTGTGTAGATGGGGTGAAAGTAACCATTTTAGGTTTAACTGGCTCACCTTGCAAGGACCCTGACAATTGCAATAGCGCTACACAAAGAAACAAACATACAGCCATGGCTACAGATAAAACAAAATAGACCAAATGGTGCCAAGAGCTAAGTGTTGCATTATATATTGCTGCCAGGTGAGGTCAATAAATTCTAATTGATCACCTGAGAGAGGGGAGGAGCCAGCAGGGGTTGCGCATGCTTCTCAGAACTTAAGGAGACCATTCTGTACAACTTGTTATTGTGAGCAATACACTATTGTAAAAAGTTTAAATTCATGTTGAAAACCGTAATCTTAAAGTATGAAACATGCCCGAGTTTAACATACAGAGCTCATTTGTGTGCTTGCTCTATTTTACAGAATGCTGCAAGTATTGATACATCGCCCTGTTCAATTGCCTTCTTAAGGTTTTGGAAAAACACTAAAGCCTCCATCAAACTGTTTTGGCTTCAAACCCTCTCTAATGACAGATAACAAACCATGCTGTCAAATAAACAATAAGGATTGTCACGGATACGACCCAATCTTGTGCATTATTCAGCGTATCTCTGCTTAAAATCCTCCAATCATTTTTAAGAGGGCGGATTAAGAATTCGGACGTAGCTAGCATGTTTGTGTGACTATACTGTTCCGGTCTACCCAACAGGGCTAACTAGCTTCAGTAGCACTAGTAGCAACTTGAGAACAGCCAACAAGCCCCTTGTCAAAAAATAGCTGCAGTAGGAAACAAATTCAGGTGCTTTTCTGCAGCAAGGTGTTTATTGAACAGTGCACGTCTTTTTGTACAAAAAGTGGAGCTTTGGAGTCTGATAACTGGGGTAACTACCGAAATGTTTTTTTGTTGTTTTCTCGACTTTGAAGCGTGTTGTGTTTTGTGTGAGCGACCTAGCTAGCTACGTTAGCTAGCGAGAGCCAGGGTTCAGTTTGGAAGAGTTCCGTTTCAGATGCTAACTCATTTTCTCCCCCGGTTCGGTGCCATGTCCCTAATTTAGTACAAGTTCCAAACATTCAAAAGCTGCATTGAGAGACAATGTTTAAAATGACAATATAGCAAACTAACTTTCAGTAACCTGTCAGATCTTTAATTTGTTTGAAGAGCTAAGGTTTGTTAGCGAAGTAGCGCGACTTGACTGTTGCGCACAGGAGGCTTTTTCGTGGATCACAACAAAAGGATTTTTGATAACAAGCTGGCAGCTAGCTTAGTTAAGCTAACGCTAGCTGGCCTAGCTAGATAAGGAAGCCTCCACAGATTGACTCCGGTATCTGCTTGTAGCATTCTCAGCAGATTATATATTGGTGTTTATCTCAAATTAAAGTGTAAAACGCAGTTTGGGCGATATTTGTTTGTTAAATTTCAGTGCTAGTGGTAAGCTAACGCCGGTGAACTTATTGTTGTGATTTGACTCCAAGCAAGGCCCCCCCATCAGGTAGCTAGCAGCCGGCCTTGCGGCTAACTTGCCAAGCCAGTTGGTGTTAGCGACGGGGGGCCTGTCACAAATACTCTCGTTGTTCATATTAATTTGACTGAGCTTTCTGGCCAGCGTCATTCATTATGTTAATTAATAGCTGTGATGATGTCTTGCATCCATGAAATGTAATACATTCAGGCACACCCTGTTGGTTAACTTTGTAAGTTTGCAAGGTAGCTATGTCCAGCCGTATTTGTGACACGCTAACGTCAAGTGGACGGTCTGCTTGTTCAACTCGCTGAATGCTCCACTTAAGAGGCAAGAGGCTCTGTTATGTAACGTTACCAGTGTTGCTGACAACAGTCATGAACTCACAGTATTTCATTATTGCAGTTTGCATTCTTTTAAAACATCTCGTTTGTGGCGTGCACTTAAGTAATTTAGATGTTCTCATAAGCCTATATATGGTTACTGTTAACTGTGTTGTGTTTGTAATTATATGCTTTGTGTTTTACTTTCTCCCAAGGTGTCCATCCTTTTGAGGATACCCTGCTAGCGCTGGCTTCCGCCCTGTGACTGCTTGGTCAGTAGAGGGGCCACACCAGAGCAAGGGCCCACACTGTGCCTCCAGGTCCCCTCTGCCTCTGTGTGTGACCGTGTGTTGAGATCTCTGGAGACTCTCAGCTAGCCCCACCAAGATGTCCTCCATCCTGCCATTCACTCCTCCTGTGGTGAAGAGGCTGTTGGGCTGGAAAAAGTCAGCCAGCGGTCCAGGCGGAGCAGGCGGTGGAGAACAGAACGGGCAAGAGGAGAAATGGTGTGAGAAGGCTGTGAAGAGCCTGGTGAAGAAGCTGAAGAAGACAGGCCAGCTGGATGAGCTGGAGAAAGCCATCACCACACAGAACTGTAACACCAAGTGTGTCACCATCCCCAGGTATATCGACTGACACTCAATTACAGTTCAAGTTAGTGTCAGAGGAAAAGCAGCTAATGTGTCTACAAGCCTACTCGCTTGCACTTATCTCTGGCTAACACAAAACCATGGTACATCATGTTCTCTGTAGATAGGGATCTTACATATAGATTTGTAAACCTTAATTTCCTTCTGTGACTACTGTCATTATAAAACTGCTGAGAATGTGGAAAGGTTTGTTCTGGGATGTGGGTAGGGATACAGAAAACTAAAACACACATTAGAAATGAATGGTAGTTGGAATTTCAAAACATGTCGTTCTGGTACAGCCAGGAAAATCACATCCCTGTTTGTTTTTTAACAGTGCTGACAGTGAGGCTGATGTGTATTGCTCTCACGGGGGGAGACGTTAAAAGGGGTGAGAGAGGATGTTCTCTTTATCAGCCAGCCAGCCAGCCTTGATGGCCTAGACTCATGTTCACTGGGAACACTGTGTTAACAGATTCATTCCTCACTGATGTGCTGCCAAGTACCATGTCAGACGTTTGTATGTCTATAGATAGCTGGTTGGTTGTTATCGCCTGAGAATTGTTCCAGGCTGCGCTGTTGTATTTTTGTTGAGATACAATGGCTGGCTCGATGTGAATGAAATTATTTCTTGTAGATGTCTCTGGAGTAGCACATAGTTTATACCCAACCTCTCCCTATATGAGAGGGGACAGGTTAAGAACTGCCAGTGTGGGAACTGCTACATAATGCCAGTGTGGGGAATTGCCACCAGCCATATGCTGGTTGGTTGTGGTCGGCGGGTTTTTCTCCTCTGTCAGACACTTTGGCAGAGAAACTGTTCATGATTTGGTCTTATTCTGTCCCAAACACCTTGTTTGCAGGTGACACAGTCAAAGCAGCTGCTGAATTTTAGCATACATAAGCTACTGTGACTGGTGGACAAGAGTTGTTTTCCTGGCCTCTTAAGAACTAGAATATTGTGATTAAGAATGGTAGTTGAGATCCCACTTAATTGAGCCTAGAACATGGTGTTGTGTTTTTAGCATTACACATGTAGACTCTGTTCTTGTCCTGTTATTCAGAAGCAACTACTTCACCATTCTTTCTCATTCCATCTTTTCTATTTGTTACTTTTCTGACCATTTTCTTGTGAATGTTTTGAGAATGTCTGAAAATGGAAATGTCCTCCTTTCCAAGGTTGCCTCCTCCGTTTTTTCCCCCTTTTGTCCCATTGTGTGTCTTCAGTGTTTGTTTGAATGTCTCCAGATAAGTTCATTGCCTCTGACATAAACGGCTGTAGTGAAAAAGTTTTGAGTTATTTTCAGTGTTCGATACAATGCCACAATTGTTTAAGAATGCTTTGTCTCACCAACAGTCTCATTGTGTGTTAGTGAATTCCATGTTATGTTTTTTTTTCCTTGATTCTGTCAAAAAGGCTTCTCTTATTTGAAGTTCCCATCTTTCATTTCCCCAGCTGAAAATGAATTTGATGTCTTTTTTTTTCCCATAAGACTCCAATAAAAGAGGCCTTTTAATGTTTACATTACCCATACTGATATTTCTGAATGATCCATGTCCCATGTTTATCATTTGTTTTTTGTTTTTGTTTTGTTGTTTTCTCTGTGCACAGCAATTGCTCTGAAATATGGGGACTGAGTACACCAAATACGATAGAACAGTGGGATACATCAGGCCTATACAGCTACCCTGACCAAACCAGGTGACTATCCTCAACTATTGTATGGTGTTGCATACAACTTTGATGTGGGAAAGATGTCATTACAGTCTTTGGAGGGTGACGGACATTGAGAACATCTTCTCATTCTCGTCACTACCCCTTTCGCTCCATCTCCATTTCCCTTCCCTCCCCGGCAATAATATGCATCATCCCCCCTCTCTCCCATCTACCCTCCCCTGTGTATCTCCACCCGTCTCACCATCAACTCCTGGTTGCTGTTCAATCAGATCCCTGGATGGACGCCTGCAGGTCTCCCACAGGAAGGGGCTTCCCCATGTTATCTACTGCCGCTTGTGGCGATGGCCGGACCTGCACAGCCACCACGAGCTGCGCGCCATCGAGGCCTGTGAGTATGCCTTCCACCTCAAGAAGGACGAGGTCTGCATCAACCCCTACCACTACCAGAGGGTGGAGACTCCAGGTGAGCTGCCACTGCCCATGGGTCATTTGTCACGCACAAGATGCGCCCCCTGCTATGATCTTTGTCGAGCTTTATGGAAACATATGTAGATGCAGGAAAACAAAATATGTATCACTTTTTCTGCCTCCTTTGCCGGAATGTTGGCTTGAGGTACCATTAAATTCACTGGCCCCCATGGAAATTAGTCAAATTTAACTGAATGTTACATGTTAACTTTCTGTATTCTTAGTTTATTCTATCTGGGGCAATTTAAAAATGAAATGAAAATGTACAGGTATTAAAAAGGAGACATAGAACAAACATCACATAACAAAAAGAAACAACACAACATGTTACCAGATTTACACTTGTCCTTTTGCATTTGCCTTTTACTTACATGTTGTTGAACTTTATAGTGACTCCAAGAGTTAGAGCAATATGGGTGTGCTGACATGGTGTTTTGTTAGAAATTGGTTAGCCAGTGTTGCACACAACACTGAATCTTTGTAAATCTTTTAAAATGACAGTGGTCAAATTTAATGAGGCTGATAGTGGCTAAGCATATTGGCTATTCACTGTTTCAATCAAAAACATACTGGTGTTATTCTAAAAAAAACACACATACACTGGTCTAACCCTGTCTGATGCTGATGCTTATACCCAATTCTGTAGTGCTGCCTCCTGTTCTCGTGCCAAGACACTCGGAAATCCTGACAGAGCTGCCACCTCTGGATGACTATACTCATTCCATACCTGAGAACACAAACTTTCCTGCAGGAATTGAACCCCCAAACAACTATATACCAGGTTAGTCCATCTCCACTCTACGACTATGTGACTAATGCATTACATGATGTACTAACTGAGAGCTGAAACTGAATGGACCGCCTTTCCAGGGCTCATCTCAATATATATACTTCATCTTTATAATTTACATGATATTGTTTCATTTTAAATAGGACTAAACAACAATCATATTCAACTTTGTGGGTAGATGACGATGCATGCAAACCTTAGCTGGCTGCTAAGCTTTAACATTAGCAAACACTATACATCTTGAGCTGAAAAGGTATTAGTCCAGGAGGGGTAAAGCCAAATCAGAACCCAGCTTGAGTCCTTTAGCCACTCTTGACTGCTGTCATCTAGTAAAAGCTGGCCCACTATTGATAGTAGGTTTTCCTCCATGTTTGTCTGAGAGTATGCAAGCCAGAGCAAGGTTTCTTTGGTTTAATAACTAATGATTCTCAGTTGTAGCAATCAGCAAAGTATCTTGCACAGAGTCAGATATTTTATTGAGAGCACTTTCAAAGAAAGCGAGGGCAGTTAAGACCTGAATTCTGAGCTGTTATGAATTACAGGTTGGGCATTTTAGGGATGGGCAGAGTTAAATGACAGTTCAGCATTGTAAATGCTGAGAAAATATGCTGGATTAGTAACAGACTGCTGCCAGGGTTGCTGTTTTTTTACTGCAAGCAAATAGAGCCCAGCTTATGATACCACATGATTTCTTAACATTACAGAAAAGTTAAAATGTTGCACATAGTAAGTCTGAGTTAAACCTATGCCACATCTCATCTCCTGTTCCTCTGACATCATTCCAACAGAAACTCCACCACCAGGCTACATTAGTGAGGATGGGGAGGCCAGCGATCAACAGATGAATCAAAGTATGGACACAGGTACCCTAGACTAGCACCTCCCTGTGTGTTTCTCTTATCCGCCTGCCTCTCCTCCCCAGCCGAGTCAACGTCAAATCTGCATTGTCTTTGGAGTAAATGTTGTCTTTCTGGAATAAACCTACTTTTAGCAAATCCTGAAAACGTGCATGATATATATACAGTGTAAACATACTACAATTTTAACAACACAGCAGTTGACACAGCTGTTAAGAAAAGAGCCCATATCACTGTAAAACCACATCCTTTTCCTCCTGACTAGCAGTAAAAAGTACACACAGTTTTGTCCCAGAACAAGGTATCCATTTAGAAAATTGCATCACGCCTTTCTGACTGGATCCTCCATATTTTAAAGACATGTAATGATGTACTGCAGGTAATAATTATTCACTTGGTGCTAAGAGAAGTGATTTTTTTTCCCTCCACTGACTTATGCTGATTTAAGTGATTTAAGTGCTGCACAGTAATGGAACTTATGGTTTCATGTTAAGAAGTCGATGGCCCTCTGTTTTCTGTCCCTGTCAGGTTCTCCTGCAGAGCTCTCTCCCAGCACTCTGTCCCCTGTCAATCACAGCATGGGTAAGACACCCCAACTCGTTATTTACACTGCAAGAATATGAGCAAGAGTGGTAGTGCTTTATATACTCGTGTGTGTATATTGCAGCCTCTGGTGTCTTCCTTTCTGTAATGCTATTAAGTGATGCGCCTTCAAAAGTATCACATACAGCTGAACTAACTAATGAACAAATGCACACAGCTCTTATTAGTGCTCACAGCCTGAGCACTAACAAAATCTCCAGGTCTACTTGTAACACATGTACACAACTTTTAGTGTTTAGGCACGGCAGTGGAATGCCTACTCTGATCATCTTTTTAAAAAGAATATTAAAAAACGCTTCACAGAACACGGAGAGTGAACCAAACACCAAAGCAACCCACAAAGTTACACAGTAGCATCATGTGAAACAGAACAAGCATTTCTTTGATATTCCTGCAGAACCATAAGGCTTGGTCCACACAGGCTGCGTGGCGGCTGCGTTGCTGAACTCACACGTGTGTCGGTGTCTGCACCGGCAGTGTTTCTGTTGCATCGCTGCTACTGCGAGCCCTATTTTTCTACATTGAGTTTGCCTTTGATAATGACCATAAATAATAGAATGTTTCATTTTAAATGTAATTTACATTTAGTTTAGAAAGTCCTATTGTACAAATAATAAAAATAAATAATCAAATAGTATCTCATTCACATTATGAGCAGGACCTTAATTTACATTATAGGCAAGAGAGAGAGCGCACCTCCATCCAATCTCAACATCAAAGATGTCTTGAACTGCCCTTTTACCAAAATAAAATATCCAGCTAAACTGACATTGAACTGACGTGCTGTTTATTTGATTATATGAACCAAACCAAAATATGACTATACAATAAAGTAAATAAAAATACATTATGACAGTTCCATATTAAGATGACAGACGTGGAAAATGCGAGAATCTACATGGCGTATGACACTTTTATTTTGGTAAATCAGAAGATGGAAAACATCCTAACTGCCTGCACCTTTATCTGATTAAGGATACAGAGCAGGCTACTTGCAATCCCTCAGAAGTGGATAAACTTTAAATTCTGGTGAGTATTTTGACTTGAAAATACTCAGCCAGAGGATAACAATACAGCACACACAGATGTGGTGAGGAATTGTGGTTTTATAGAGTTGGTTTGGTCGAAACTTAATTTTCTAGTCAAAATGAATGTACTTTTCCATACAACCCAGCTACAACCAAAAGCCAAAGCAAAGCAGAAATTGGGGTGCATGTCAGCTAAGTGACAAACAGCCAATATACCTTAAGACATCAAAAAAATCATTATTTCACTGTATTTTGGTTTAAAAAAAAGTGCATCTTCCCCGGCACACGTGAAAAACAGGCTCCACACCGAACTTCTAGATGAGGCAGCGCTGCTGCATGGCGTGGGCTGTGTGGCTGCTCTAACCTGTTAACATGGACACCGAAATGAAAACCAAGAGGTAACGCAGCCGGTGTGTTCCAGGCCTAAGTGAAATTTACCACACTGGACATTAAACCACACCGATCTTGTACTTGGCAGGTGAAATCAAACACTTAAGTATTTTTCACTGATACTACTTCATCCAGGTATGATCCACACTGTCAAATGCAAGTATACCAAAGAACAAAACAAATGGCAACCACACACACATGCATACAAGGAGTGCCTACTCTTGTCAGCACATTGTCCTGAAGTCTGAGCATGATGAGTGTTAAAATGAAACGGATGTGTTCACACTTTCTGATCTGATCTTGTGCTGCAGACCTGCAGCCGGTGACCTACTCTGAGCCAGCCTTCTGGTGCTCGATAGCCTACTACGAGCTGAACCAGCGTGTGGGCGAGACGTTCCACGCCTCTCAGCCCTCGCTGACGGTGGATGGCTTCACAGACCCATCCAACTCCGAGCGTTTCTGCCTGGGCCTGTTGTCTAATGTCAACAGGAATGCCACTGTGGAGATGACCAGGAGGCACATAGGTATGACACAGCTTTCCCCAGAAGCATGAGGCCTCTTGAGTGCACTGCATTGGTCAGAGGGGTGCAGTGTTGTGTGGAAATCTACTTGACTGGACTGGGTCCATGTTAGGCTTTTAGCTGAGGTTCATATCAACTTGACATCACAGGAAACTTTCATCAGCAGGCCATAAAGACTGATCAGAGTTCCCCAGCTGCTTTCACTATTTCATCAGCCAAAGTGCTTTTAGGATAGGAAAAAAACTACTAATTACTGAGAATCCTTAACTATCGACAGCCAAAATCTGCATTTAGCTAATAGCCATTGTCTTACCTACAACACATCAGCAAATTCCTGGATTACCTACATCACAAGCAACTAGGGATGTGAATTTGTATGAAAGCTCATGCATCCTGTTTCAGAGACAAATTGTTTGTTTATTGAACTTGGAAAGAAAATGAATTGATTGTGATGTGTGTTTACAGGAAGAGGAGTTAGACTGTACTACATTGGAGGAGAAGTATTTGCTGAGTGTCTGAGTGATAGCGCCATCTTTGTCCAGAGTCCAAATTGCAACCAGCGGTATGGTTGGCACCCGGCAACAGTGTGCAAAATTCCTCCAGGTAAGGTGCTGAAATATCACTTGTATAGCAATCAGTAAATTATCAGATATTTTCAGCTGATTTAGCTAATGATTAATACAAAGACATGTATGAATCCAGCCAACCCGGTGTAAAATTGCCCATTGTCCAAAGTAACCTGTTTGACAAGCCAGCTTCATGGACCTGCTGGCAAGTTCAGAATATGCTTGATGGTCTTTGTTATGTATCTGTTCCCTTGGTCTTAAACAACAGCATATAGCAAAAATAAAATTCACATACAGTATATGTTGTCACTGTGTAGTCAAGACCCAGGATTGTGGATTCAGTGAAGAGAAAGGACATGCCTCATGATAGTCTTCACTAAACAACCTTTTTTGTATCAATCATTTACACGTGGAGTGTTTTTCTTAGCCTTGATTACCTTGCAGTCTCCAGTACCTCTTTGCCTACAGTATTTAACAATTTACAATTTGCCATTTAGTAGACACTTTTATCCAAAGCGATGTACATATGAGATTTTAATACAACACAAGCAAGGTACTCGTCAGGAGACATCGAAGAATGTGCTGTGCACAAAGTTTTATCCTCTTTTTTTTTTGATAACACGTAGTAGTAGCTGTTCTTTGTGAATCACCAACATGAAATGTCAGTTTGGTTCTTTCAGTTTTTCAGCGTCTTGCTAACGGCACTTACTCATCAACTGGAGAGTCATTGTGTGAAGTGTGAAATGTAGAGAAGTGGGCTCGTGACTGGAAGCAGGTCCAAAATTGAATAGCTTGGCTTCAGAAGTCTTTGCCTGTTCTCATGTGAAGTTGCCCGTTGGCTAATAGAAAAGCCTGTGGTTGTATTGAGCTGCTCCCTGGTTTGAATGTATGCAGGTGTTTTCATATTAAGCAGAGCAGTGCTGAAAAGACCGCGCACGCTCATTAGACCTGCACTGGATAAGTCAAATGTTTTTACAACACACACTCACTGTTGGCTCTTGTCCTGCTTGTTCCCACAGGTTGTAATCTGAAAATCTTCAACAACCAGGAATTTGCAGCCCTGCTGGCCCAGTCGGTCAACCAGGGTTTCGAGGCTGTATACCAGCTCACCAGGATGTGCACCATCCGCATGAGCTTCGTCAAAGGCTGGGGAGCCGAGTACAGGTGAGCAGTGCAGTGTTATATCGCAGGAACACGTGAACCCTTCCACCAAATAGAATATTTTCTTTTCTGATCTCTCTGAATATCCATCATGACTGAGGAATTGCAGTGGTTCATCATTTCCTATTCTTCAGGGCCCATTTTTACCACTGAAGAAAGGGTTAAAATTCAGTCTAGCGTGGTTCCTTTACTTGAATTGCAATGTCAGTCTCATATTTAAGGCATTTAGATCCTGATCTTATCCAGAGCAACTTACAATGAGTGCAACAGTAGAATAAGGTTAATTTCTAATGTTGCTGACATGACAAGTCACTGTCAGCAAAGAGTCCAAATCAACAGAGGCAGACGTTGGATGTATGTTTTTGTCTTGTAGGCGGCAGACTGTCACAAGCACTCCTTGCTGGATCGAGCTGCATTTGAACGGACCCCTGCAGTGGCTGGACAAGGTTCTGACCCAGATGGGCTCCCCGTCTGTGCGCTGCTCCAGTATGTCCTAAACAGCTAAGGAAACACCCCAAAACGTCAGCCCATTACAAAGATCATGAAATTCTAAAGTTGTGAGTCCTATCATGAAAAAAAAGAAACCCCACAGAATGAATTTCTGTAACATACTTCATAGTATTTGTGGCCCAGTTCCACGTCCCTGTTTAACTTTATACACACACACACACATAAAACAAATGCACCTACACTCTCACACTCACTCACACCCACACACACACACCTACACACACACACACACACACACAGACACACAGACTTTTCAGTATGGAATTTGGCACTTTGTTACCCATCTATGTCATGCACCTTGTTAAATTGCTTTTCCCCAAATCCTTAATATTAGATCTATTAGATCAAATAAAATGTATATTGGTTTTTAGTCCAGGAAGCAGGGGGAAATACCAAAAATATCTGTGAATAGTTTCTCAGTATTGAAGATTGCTTGTATGAGTAACACAAGCTTGAATGCTAAAATGATTTTTGGTCCAACCCACCCCAACCATTGTTCTGAACCTAAGTTTACTTTTCTCTGGGAAACTTGGACCCATCTTTTGTCAGGGGGAGTTGGCTTGGGTAAGAAACGATGGCCTTGGTGGCCGTTCTCCTCTGAGGGAAACGCCACAATGTGTTTATGAAATTTGATTGCTGAATTGACTTCACTCTTTGCCAGAATGGCCCTTTTTTAAACTCTTGACGTATGTCGTTATAAGACATACCTCTTAATGGACATATAGGAATGTTGGTTAAAAAAAAAAAAAAAAAAAAAAGAAAATCAGAAACCCAAAACAAACTGCAAACTCGGTCTGGCTGTAGTTTACTTCTTTGTCATTATATGGCACTCTTCCGTGTCCTTGGTTTAGTTGATTTGCAGCCCCACTGAACAGCCTGGTATGGAAGCTAATGAGATCTTGGCCAGGGTGTGTGCGGGCGCGCTGGGCAGGGACCAGAGAATATCAGCTGTTAGCGAAAGATTTTATCTCTTTTTGACACGACACTGGGAGTCCTGGGGCTCTCCAAGGTGAAGCATTAAAAAGAAAAAAAAAGTCTCACCAGGAGAAATTGAAGGTATCAATGAATTTCATTCTGTTGTTTTTAGCCTATATCCCCTTTCTTTTGCTACTTTTTTTGTATTCTCATGTATTTTTATATATAAATATACTTAAAATTTTCTGTCGTTCACTTTTTATTAAAGTAATATTTTCAAGACCACAGCTGTTTTTAAAGTGACATTGAGAGCATGGATCATTCCCTCATTTTACCCAAAAGGTTCAGCTTGAATCCAATTCCAATTGAAGCCCTTTTGTCTTGGTAAGAAAATCACTGCCCCACATGATGTAGCTTGTTTTTATCTTTTGTTTTTCCAAAGAAATCTGGTGCATTTAAAGTACACAAGACAACTGATTTGCCTGTAACCCAAATCTGCTTTCCTGTAATGGTTTTAATGATTCCAGAGGCATATACAACTTACTAATGGACATTCATCTCTTCACTTTTGTGAAAACACTCTCATTTGACCTCTTGAAGCCTTTTGGTGCTTAGTTAAGCAGGTAAAGGTCAACCAGATATAATTGGCTTTCAAAATGTTACAGAAACATGGCAGTATTCCAGTTTCTTACATCAGAAAGGAAGAGCGAATGAGCCTGCACACTGGGACATTCTGTGTTAATGTGTGTATTGTATTCGTTCCTGTCTATAAAATACAGTATGTACAACAAGACTTATTAGCTTGCACTCTGCCATTATTGTCATTATGTGGCTGTTGCGAGTTTAACATCTGTTTTTTTCCCTCCCCTCTCCTTTTTATTGATGTAAATGTGTTTACCTTACGGCACTAGTGATTGTACTTTAAGTGCACCTAGTGAGTTTGGATTTGGGGAACTGAACCATGTGTTAGGGTCCAGTGTTACATTGTTTTTATCTTTGGCCTACAACATATGAATGTGAAAAAATACATTACAAAACTGACGTGGACCAGACGTACATATACATAACAGTAGTACAGTATGTGTGTATTTAACAGTAATCTTTTTGCAAAGCAGTCAGTACAGTAGATGTCGCAGTTGTTTTACCAGTAGAGGGCGGTATTGATAGAGCAGTTCTTTTTCTGACCATAAGCTTCTCAGGCGTGTGGCATATTATGCAGACTTCATAAAACACTAATAAAGATTTTTATTCTCATGATGATTCTGTCTTTTGTGTCTGTTTTTTTTTTTTTTTTGTTTGGTTTTTTGTTTTTTTGTATGTAGTCATTGACTGATATTGGCTGCTGAAACCTCAGTTCAGGACAAGCAGCCAATGTTTCATTGTTAAGGGTAAACCGGTAAAAAACAACACTGTCGTGACATCACAGATGAATATGGGCATCTGCTGAACCTCAAGATTTTCTTACTTCCACCATCCTGTTTATTTCAAATTATTACACCATAAGCAGGCCATGTTTATTTCAAAATGAGTGTGCTGTTGCAACGCTGCCAGTTCACATGTAGGCAGTGATGGAAAGAAGCTACTAGAATGTCCTACTTAAGTATTGTTACTTTGCTGATGTAAGTACTGGTGGAAAAGTCAAGTTCAAAGTAAATTGTAGGTCATTTAAACTGTACTTTCAGATACAGTTATACAGAAATTACAAACAAAGCTGCTCTACTCGACTGGCAGAGCCTACAAGATGCGTACTCTGTGATGGATATGATTTAAGTGCAGTAAATTACAATAGCTAAGTAAAAATGTACTTAGGTAAAAGTAACTACTGACTTGCTCCCTTGAGGACAATCTTGTTCTTGCATTCTGAAATGTCCCAGACGGTCTAATTTACAGTTGTTTCCTGTGCTATAAAAGTCCAGAGTGGAAATGCGCTCACCAGGCAGCTGGGAACATTCTGTCATCTTCATCCTCTGAGTCACTGTGGACGGTGATGATGCTGACAGCAAGACTATAGAGAAGGTGAGGGAAGCTTCACTGAAGCTGCTCCACAGATTTTATCCAGCAAAACGTTACCTTAAAAGGTTTAAAAAGACTAACACCAATTGTTCATTTGTAATCAAGGTCCAGAAACAGTTCTCCATTTATCCTGGCACCGCACTTAAAAGGGAATTCAGGCTGGCTATAAATAAATTTATTTCTGATCATATTATCTGCGACATTATTTTCACTTTTTAAGACTGTACTGTTTGGTTTCTGTGACTTCCACAAAGATCTGAAAGGAAAATTCTTCATTATAAATATAAATTTTTATTGTATCAAAGCAGCACATGAAACTGAACATACATCCCGAGTGTTTTTTTGTTTGTTTGTTTGTTTGTTTTGTTTTGTTTTTTTACAGAAATATATCGGTGACTGTGCTTACATGCATGAGGAATATATGCTCATAAATTACCTGGTTTTGTGTCTCTGCAGTTAACTGTCAGCTTATAGCCTAATTTTGGGAAATGTGGTAAAGATGTCTGGCTTTTTCTGACATTAAATGGGTTACTGTAGCATGTAAACATCTTTGTCCATTCATTTTCGGTCACGCCAATTATACAAATACCCTACAACTTCTCACAGCACAAAGGATACATCTTGATGTCAACAAAGAGCATGGCAGCAAGCAGTGTCTTTGTACCTGTAAACTATAGAACATTATTTTCTATACTATGCAAAATGTATACTTGACTGTAAGTAAATAGCAGACTCTGCATTTAGTTCATTTCAAGGGATTGTTTGAATCATAAATATCTCTCAAGCTCTGCTTAAGATCTTATTGTGCGTATATGGGATGAGGTGCAATGTGTTCTATATCATGTTGCACTTCACAGCACGGCAGAACCATCATTTCACTACATCAACGATTTCTTTAGAAGCAGTCACATACTGAACATTAATTCATATTTATCATTATTATTATAATGTGAGATGTCCAATCAAAGTTTTAGTGTGCACATTACAACAACACATTGCATTGTCAGTGTTGATACAGTGTTGGTAGTGTACAAACCACTCTTGACTGCTACTCCATGTCAGACGCATGCAACTTCGAGTATAACTTCAGGAGAGTAAAAATACCAGAAAGTGACATATTCTCCTCTGAAAACCACATCTCGACCTCCGCTGACACGTATGGTTTAGCATGTAAATATAATGAAGCCTACGTGCTTAAGTCTCCTCATTGCACATTTCTCATTACAGTTATTAAATTCGAATGTAATGTATGCGACGTCAGCAAAATCCCACTGTGAAGTAGTTTAGCAAAATACTGTCCATAAATTATATGTACATATAGTCTGTGGTTACTTTGTCATGAGCTGATACGAGTCGCTGTAACCTCTAATTAGAAATGTTGAAGTTTGTCGGTTGCCGGCCACCGTAGGCTACGTCAGAGGTAAATAGCTAGCTACTAGCTAGGTGACAAGATGGCTTTTACTTTGTATTCCCTTATTCAAGCAGCTATTTTATGCGTTAATGCCGTCGCTGTATTGCACGAAGAGAGGTTTCTAAGTAAAAGTAAGTGACTTTCGTTTGAATTTTATATGTCTAGCTAGGTGCTATAAGTTAAATTTGCTGTTCGAAAACGGGTAAAGTTGGCTAATGCTAACCACCTAATTGCTCCATGTTAATCCTGGCAAAGTAAACGGTAGCTAACCAACAACGACGCACCAGTTTAAGGTAATAGCATTCTTCAACTAGTTTACAGACATTTCCTGAACAGCAAAAAGTCTGTGAAGCCGAGGTTAGCCAGTTTTTAAAGCTAGTAAGTTACAGCTGAATGTTAATGTAGTCTAAACTAACATCAGACTGGCATATTGTTTTCGTTATTTATTTATGTATTTATTTTACCAAAAAATCGCCTGCTAACTATTAATAAACATGTACTTTCCATTCTGTAAACGTCTTGGTGGTGTTACACTGGTCACTGTCACAGCTGCAGGACTTGGCTTGTGACAACGTGTAATACTTACACAGCAAGTTACTTCTTGCACAGATAAGGAGTGTGTTATATTTCTTAGTTGGCTGGGGAGTGGACCAAAGTGTTGGAGGTTTTGGTGATGAACCTGGCATCAAAGTGCAGCTCATGAACCTCATCCGCTCTGTGAGGACAGTGATGAGAGGTATGGTGCAACCCCCACCTTCCCACACACAAAGACTTAGTGAATATAGTGTCATTTGAATTAACACCATATTATTTCTCTTTGTCTACAGTGCCATTGATAGCAGTGAATTCTGTCTGCATTGTGTTGCTGCTGCTGTTTGGATGAAGAAAAGTGACTAAAGCCACTAGCAGGAGAGTCTCCATC
>OMKZ01019672.1:0-12404 GCA_900302535.1 Neoniphon sammara
TAAAGGTATGGCTACAGACTGGCACACACGCACAAACAAACAAACAAACAAACAAACAAACAAACAAACACAGTCACAGTGTCTCACACACACACTCACACTCACACACACACACACACACACACACACACACACACACACACAGCGTAGGACCTCGCTATCCAAACCTCAGACTTCAGAACAATCCAGTAAAGCAAACCTTCATAAATGATGAAATGTGAAGCAACGCAACATTGATATTCTTCTAACTGAATATTTCAGGCACAGAAACACGTTCTTTAATTCCATGTCAGAAGACATTTTTCAGTGTCACAGTCACAGTTTGCTGCACGTCCATCGTTAAAGACAGCTTGTCCAATCTGAAGGATTTCAGCTATAAAGTCTGACTTGATGAGGTGATTTATAATCAAAAAAACCTGTGACCCCCCTCCTCAGTTGGATTCATTTTGAATAAAAATGATCGATTGTCCAGTGAGTCCTAATGGAGAAGTAGACTGTCATTGTGTAATCCAGATATTCTCCAGATATCAGGATTACACCACAGCTTGCATGGCAGACAAATCATCAGCATCAGCGTTTTAAGCACTGAAAAACACATTTATGCTACGTGTATCATTCATATCACAAAATTAATCAGGCCTTCTATAGTTTTAATCAGGACGACAAATTAGCACCCGCTAGGTGCAGGTGAATGTTTGCAGTGCCAGGTGGATTTTTTTAGTCCTCCAGACATTGTGGTGGGTATGTGTGAACACACATAGGGTTTTTTGGCACCATTGTTTTTATATGGAATCCTATGGGAAGGGGCTGCACAGTCACCACTCCTGCTTTTAGAAACTCTGACATCAACAGCTTTCTTATCAACCAGCCAATCACTACAGAGAGTGTCAGACACGGTCATTCAAAGTAAATGAGATTAAGACAGCAAGAACACGGATGTAGAGAGACTTGTTTTGTTAGTAAACAAACTGATTTGTATGACCTGTCCACTTAAACATACAGTAGCTGCGGTACCAGCGACCACAAAGAGACAGAGGAGTCCCAGACTGGGAGACTGTCCACAGCATCCAGTTAAACATAACATTACTGTGAGGCTTATAATGTTAACATTAAGATAAATGATGGTGTTACTTCAGCCTTCAGCATCCACTTCTAAAGTAAACTAAACATAACCTCTTCCTCGCCATGTTTAATAATGTTTAGAGGAAATAGAAACGACCACGAACTGGCAAAATCAACTGAACCAAGAATATAATGTGCAGCAACATCACTGTGGGTGAGACAGATAGTTGGGAATTACAACATATCCATTAATTTCTTTTTTCCTGATAATGCCTGCTGCCCAACTAGTATGAGCCAGTATGATCCAGTAGGCTATCTGTGATCAGAGAGCTGGTAAAAAATCGATGTGGCTGATAAAACCAGACACTGTGGCAGGTGGACCAAACAGTTTGTTTGCCACCTTGGTTTTAAACCTTCACTGAATGCATGTATGATGTATGAACATGTCATGTCATTGCTCTTATGTTTCAATATGCCATGTGATGCCATGCTTTGTCATGTTAAATCATTGTGTCCTGTTGTTATATCATGTCATCTCATGATATGTTATATCTAGAATAGGACTTACAGGCTATTTTTTTCATTTAAATCCCCCCCACAATCCCAAAACAACAAACGAAAAGCCCAGAGCAGACAAATACAAACATTGAAGACAACAGGAGTGATTTGGGATGACATGTACTTTGTTTATGTATTTATTTATGTATGTATTTATTTATTTATTCTGTGGTAAAGTGTATGCTGCATTTTCTTACGTGAAATTTCAAAAATGTTTTGGCAACATATCTCAGTCATCCAAACACTTCAGATTTCTGTTCTGTGGGTTTGGATAAGCGAGGCCATCTAAACAGAAACCACACAGACTCAGCTATCAGACACATGTGTATATAAAACTATACAGTGTTTTTTTTTTTACCTGGATAAGAGAAAATTGTGAATGAATCAAAGCAGTGTTATGTATGGAGTACTTGATTGTTTCAATTTAAAGAGCAAAAAGTCTGTCTGTAAATGCATTCAGCCATAGGCCTGCTAGCTGAGCCAGCGACTGATGTCTACAGTAAAATGTAACCAACAAGCTGAAGAGGCATAATCACATCCTGAGGCACATCATGTACATTTGGAGAACTTTTACAACAGCACATCTGGTTCAAACAAGCCTGGAGTCCTGTACTTATGAAACACAATTAAAGGGAAAGAGTAGATGTCAACTGTTGTTTGACCCCATTCACCCTGAAACAGACAAGAGCTGGACAGACACCAGACACCAGCAAGATCCTGGTTGGTAGTGTAGTGAAAGTGACTGGTGGACTCTGTCTGTTGCAAGAGGGTAAACATGAAGTCCAGGAGTTCACAGCTGAACCAGCTGTAAAGTTGACATTTTATGGAACTGAGTGCTCCTTGATGTGTTAAACATTTGCTGAATTTAGAAGTGGACCATCAATTCAGAAAGACCTTTCAGTCGTATTCTGCTCATTCTGATACTGCAGCAGGCTGGATGCCCCCTCCATACTCTGTCATACCCTTTGATATCCCTCGATACCCTCTGATTGCCTCTGATGTGCCCTGGCCCCTTCTGATACCCTTTAATGTCCTTTGATAATCTCTGATATCCTCTGATGCTCTCTGATACACCACAATACCCTCTGATACTCCCTTATACTCAGATGCCCTCTGATATCTTATATCTGCTGATACCATCTGATAGCCCCTGATGTCCTATGATACTCTCCACTACCTCCTGATACCCTCTGATACCCCATCTTGCCCACTGATTCCCCCATTCCCTCTGATAGTTCCTAATACCCTATAATACCCCCTGATGTCCTCTTATACTCTACAGTGCCTCCTGATACCCTTTGATGCCCCTTTTTCCTCTGATACCCTCATTACCCTTTGATACCCCCTCATGCCCTCTGATCTTTGATACCCTCTGATACTCCCTATGGTTCCTGATACATTCTAGTACCTTCTCATACCTTCTCATGTCCCGATATCTCCTGATGCCCTATGATATCAGGGAGTATCAGAGGGATACCCTCATATGCCCTCTGATACCCTCCGATACCTGCTTGCTGCCCTGTGGTACCTCCTGTTAAATGCTGCAGTGTTTCTTACTTGTACACTGACATGCACTCATCTGTCGGCATCTTGATGTTCAGCTGTAAATAAAGAATGTAACCAAATAACATCTGGTGATTGATACTCTCCAGTGCCCTGTGGTAGTGCCCTCAGATGCCCCCTGATATTTAATATCCTCTCATACTCTCTGATACCCCCCCCCATTGCCCTCAGTGTCCCCCTGATGCCCGCTTATACTCTTTGATACCTTCTGATGCCCCGTGATGCTCCCTTATGCCTTCTGATGTCCCCAATGCCATCTGATGATCCTTGATAACCTCATATCGTTTCATGTCCCCTGATACTACCTGATACCCTGTGATGCCCTGCTGTACCATCAGAAACCTTCTGATACCCTGTAATACCCTCTGATATGTCCTGATACCCCATCATCCCTGTGATACCCCGATACCCCAGTACCCTCTGATATGCACTGATACCCCATCATACCCTGTGATACCCCCTGATATGCACTGATACCCCATCATGCCCTGCAATACTCCCTGATACCCTCTGATATGCCCTGATACCCCGTCATACCCTGTGATACCCTCTGATATGCCCTGATACCCCGTCATTCCCTGTGATACCCCCTGACATGCACTGATACCCCGTCATGCCTTGCGATACCCCCTGATACCCTCCCATATGCCCTGCGATACTCCCTGATACCCTCTGATATGCCCTGATACCCCGTCATACCCTGTGATACCCCCTGATATGCCCTGATACCCCGCCATGCCCTGCAATACCCCTGATATCTCCTGATATGCCCTGACACCCCAGCATGCCCTGTGATACCCCCTGATACCCTCTGATGCCCCCTGTTGGATGCTGCAGTGTTTCTTGTACATTGATCTCCAGTTGTCTGTTGGCATCCTGATGTTCAGCTGTAAATAAAGAATATAACTGACTATAAATGAAATCAGAGTGACTGTCATCTCTTCTCAATAACCTTTATGTCATATATTCATATTTGTTTTCTCTATATTGCAATATTCTTTCATTTGTGCATATTGCTTCTATCTATACTTTTTATAATTTATCATTATTTTATATTCTTTTTTTCTATTTTAAGTGTTTTCATATTTTTTCTGTTAATTTTCTCCTTGATATGGTATTTTCTTACTGTTATGCACAACCTCAAAATGCTGTAATTTATATTTTTGTCATAACTTTCATTTATATACAGTATGTTCCCATATAATTTACTCCTCACACATTGGAATTGTATGTCATATGTTTAATTACCAGATTTCTATAATCTTATTTATAATCTGTTTTTCTTTGCTGTATCTGATTACTTTTTGACCCAGTTTCCCCACAGAACCAATAAAGGTTCATCTAATTAGATCTGATATATCAACAGAAGCACATGGCCAGTAGTAAAGGATTTCGTTATGAAGGATTTGTAATTTTCAGCATATCTGTCTACTATGGGACAACACAGCACATTATTAACAAGATGTTGTGCTTGTATCCCCAAAGTGTAAATTGGTCAGGTTTTGCTTTAAAGACCAGAGTCCTAAACTCACCAAAACAGAAGTTAGGAGGTTTTCACACAACAGCAACATGTTGTGTTGAAAGTGGCACTTCCTCTTTTACAGTGCAGTGGTGTGAAGTAGAGTCAGTGTGATTGGAAACAACGGTAAAATGTACTTGTTTCAGCTCCTGTGTTTATTACAAATAGGGATGATTTCAACATGTAGGCTACATTTTTCCTCATACGCATAGCCAGTGCACCACCTGGTGGTTTGGAAGAAGAGCAGACAGACAGTAGATGTCACCCACAAGTCCAAAGAACACATTTTACACCTTAAACTGAGAAGAAACCTGGTGTGGATGTTAGAGCAGGGAGGAGGCAGGGCTGTAGTGATGAGGTCAGTATACTATGAAGTATGTGTGTAGATAACTGAAGAGGAAGTCAGTAAACTCTGCTGTTTATTTCAATGACTGTTTGGCTGTTTGGTGAATATGTTGTCAACAGCCAGGAGAAGATGGGTATACTCTGTATACCTGTTCATACTCTCCACTACACCACTGGGAGGAGAGACTTATTTCTCTTGTGGCCTTTGATTCAATTTCAAGAGCAAGTCAACTACAAGATGCACTTTGCAACAGAAGCAACCACTCAAAGCAGCTCAGATTTTTGTGGTGGAACATCCCTGAAATTGTCAGTCCTCGCTGCAGACTGCAGGATTTGTGCTGGTTTTCTCTCACAAAGCCTCAGTTAGACAGAAACCACACTGTTTTAAATGTTCTTACCTCTGATATACACATGCTGCACGAATGTGGCAAAGAACGAGTAGAGCTGAGCAGCTTGTACTACAGACATGATTTATTTCAATGGTTTAATTTGGTTGACACTGTTTTCATCTATTGAAAACATAAAAAACTAACTGTAGTTTGCATACTCTTAAAAAAATCCCAAGGCCTCTTTCCTCTGTGATCCCTGTTGGTGCAGTATATGATGTAGTATGTAGTATGTATAAATGTATATAAAACAAATCCTAATGAATTTGGTCAGCCTTACAGCTGTCACGGGACTGGAGATATACTAGCTTATACTAGGGTATATCTCCATCTTTTCCAGTTGAAATCACATTACTATTACTGCATGTCTCATAAATAACAGCAATAAAGGCGGTTTTAAGTGTATAATAAACGTCAAATATTTGTGTGTGTGTGTGTGTGTGTGTGTGTGTGTGTGTGTGTGTGTGTGTGTGTGTTGGGGGCTGCATTGTTTTCGCCGCCTGATCTCCCATCATGCGGATCGGCAGTGTTTCCTTTGCTGACGCTGTTGACACTCCGTCTGGACTGTTAGGACATCTGCACATGCGCAGACGCGCTCCGCTCATGGAGAAGGAGCAGCCCGTGTACGTCAGTAGCTCCGCAGTGCGCATGCCCAGCTGCTCTACAACCGCACTGGAGTCAAAACAACCCTACAAATACTCCTGTGACCTGGGCCGTTAGTTCCGCGTTTGTCCCGGGCTGCCGCGGCGGAACCGGGCTTCACTGTGTTTGTACCGAGGGAGCAGAGCGGAGCGGAGGCTTTTTGTTGGATTAAAGTAAAAATAATGGAGCTACAAGGTTAGCTAGCCGCCCTGCCGGAGTCCCTGTTAAAATGGTTGATTGTGCAGCGGAGCGGGCAGAGCACAGAGGATGACTGAACCGGACCAACACACAGCTGCTTCAAACACCAACTAAACCATATTTTACCCCCAGTGTCAGTCTGAACAGGATAACTGAAGCTTAACTGGCGTCTGTTGCCGCGGAAAGACTGTCAGTTCAGTAGGACCAGCCGTCTGCTTATGGATCGATCGCCAATTATTAACTGCAGCTAAAATTAGCCAGTCAGGCTACGTGCTGTTTGGCTAACTAACAGATCAACAAGCCAGCTCAGCAGCGCTAGCTCAGGGGAAACCCCTGACCTGTCACAGCAAGTACCCCGGGTGTCTTATTAGCGGTAACCATGTTATCACCCCGGTGAGAAAACACACACACACCCGCTGGAGACGGCTAGCAGGAAGGTTAGCCGCAAGCTAGCTAGCTGCACCGAACATCTGGATGGAACGTTAGCTAGCGTTAGCCGCCGATGCGATGGTCGCACTGACAACAGCTGTTCTGGAGGAGCGGCCTTTCTCTGGTGGATGTTCGGGCACGGAATATTTCACCGTCCATGCGAGACTGCGGGAGCCGCTGGCACCTTAATGTAAAACCGTGAGCGCGTCCTGCCGGGCTCCGTGTGCGGGAAGCAGCCATGCAGGCCGCCCAGCTGCAGTACGACTTCTTCAACGAGGAGAATGCACCGAAATGGCGAGGCCTGCTGGTCCCCTCCCTCAACAAGGTGAGACAGCACACACACACACACACACATATAACACAACACGGTCACTGTGGTCAGAAATGGCGTTCTGCAGCCCTAGCAGCAGACAGATTGTGAAGATGTTTTCCAGTCTCGGTTCATGGAGAGACCAGCCAGTCACACACCTGCAGCCAGAGAGGAAGATCTTCTGGTGAGATGATTTCCTGCAGCATTGGGTCGGACCAGGATGCAAATCACAGACACATGACATGACTGTGTGTGTGTGTGTGTGTGTGTTGGTTCAGTCAGTCCAGGGTGCAGCAGAGTGGCCTGGTCTCTTAAACAAAAAGGTCAGGAGGTCACAGGTTGGACTCCTGCAGCAGCCATGTGAAGATGTTTGTGAATGTAAACAGCAGGATCCAGCAGTGTGATCTCTGTGTGTGTGTGTGTGTGTGTGTGTGTGTGTGTGTGTGTCAAGACTTCACATTATCCCACCAATCAAAATCAAAATCCCTGATCCCTGGGTTGCTTGTCCGGTGTTTGAGTGACAGCTCGCTGTGGGAGGCTCCATGGAAACAGGCGCTCTCACTTCTGTCTGCTGTGTTTTGACATTCATTTGGGACGGGAAAATACATCAAAATATCTCTCTGTGCAAAATGGTGATATCAGCTCCATTTACAGTAATCACAGGCGAGTCTTCACCCGCTCTCCATCCACATGATGTTATCTCACCTTTGTGATGACAACAGTTTAATTACATTTTTGAAGCCAGCCTGGTTGTTAGAAAGATGTGTGTCTCAGCAGTAAACCTAATTTTGCACAGTCATGCTTGATAGTCACTGCAGTTTTATTTATTACGTCGTGTTGTGGCTTTATATTGAATCGTGCAGCCGCAGGGCGCTGATGTCAGCTGAAGGGTTAATGATGAAGACAATAATAACAGGCTGCAGTTTGACGGCGGCAAGCCCCGCCCCCTCTGTTACTGTAAACGTGAAACTGCACGTCGAGACTTCTGAGAAAGTCAGCGCTTCGTTTTGACACGTTAACACAGCTCATCCATATTGACTCAGCAGGTTTTTTTTCTGGTGAGTCAGGGAGAGAGAGAGAGAGAGAGAGGGAGGAGTGACTCTGCAGCCTTCAGCCGGTTGAAGTCGGTTCATTGTTGATGAAACAAACTTCATCCTGGTCTGTGTGGTCTAGCAAAACTCACCTGTATGCAGGTGTGACGCTGTCTCTCTCACACACACACACACCTACACACACGCATAGGTGCAGGCTGCAGTGTGTTGTGATAAACAGGAACATTATGACAAGTTACAATGACGGCACAAAATGAAAACTAGGAGGAAATACAAAACATATTATTTATAATGTAGGAATTTCCCACTGAGCTTTTTTAGTCTCCAGTCTGACTCATTTAACGTTGAGCATCTTATTATAGTTTCTCATTAATTTGTGTTAGTCAGCAGCGCCTATGAGCATCGCTCTAGTCTGAAATGAGTAAAACCAAACGAGGAAACATGACGTCTGCAGGCAGAAGCAGGTTCACAAACTGAAGTGTGAAATAAAAACACAGACTGCAGTTGTGTTATTCAACTTCGCCGCTCCCATCAGCAGCTTCATCTATAAACTCACACTGCTTTATTCAAACCCACAGAACTTTATTGTAAACTGTAGTGGAGATCCCAAGGTTTCCAAAGATCCCAAATCTGTCCTGCTGAATTCCAGGGAAATGTGTATAAAATGATGCACAAGACATGTAGATCTTTTCTATTTGATGTAATGCTGCAGCCATAAAACAATGGCATCTTGGCTTTGAATATTTCACTCAATATAAGTGTGATGGAGCTTCAATGAAGCTGCAACCAGCAGAGACACAATATGGATGGACACTGTCCTACAATATGGACACTAAGGCTTTTTACACCTGCACACAGACTTAAGGGGGAAGTTAAGGGGAAATCAGAATTGAAGTGTGTGCTGTGATGTGTTCAGGATCCTCTGACAGATAACAGCATCAGAGTCTTCATGGCTGATCAGATGAAGTGACTCTCCTGTAGTTGCAGCTCGGCTCCAGTCGGCGGCAGCAGAGCACCGCTTCTAAGGCTCTGGGCCCGTGACAGGGAGCAGTGCATGCTGGGAAGAGTGAAACAGCTCCCAGTCCAGCCTGGCCCTGTCCAGCTTGTCAGAGCTACAGGAGCTGCTCAGAGACAAAATTCAACAGCTGGAAAATGATCTGATGATCATCTGTGGAACAGAGAGAGGTTTTAAACCAGCTTTACGTGTAGTCCAGTTACAAACAGAGACAGTCACAGTCACGATTACAGGTTACAAGTTTTTAATCCAAATTGTGATTCCCCCTTAAATTCCCCTATAAGTCTCTTAAGATGTTTAAAAGGACAGTTTTGGGATCTTTGGGAACCGTGGGATCTCCACTACAAGTTACAGTAACGTTCTGTGGCAAATCCAATGCAAAAATAATAAATATGAAGTTTTCCTTGAGAAACCAGACAGGAGGCTTACAGGTTCCACACTAACTCTGCCATTTACATCCTGTGTGTGTGTGTGTGTGTGTGTGTGTGTGTACAGGTACTGAGCCAGGTGCATCCTAACCTGGTGTCCCAGCAGGAGGCGCTGCAGTACATCGAGGAGCTGATCCTGCTGCTGCTCAGCATGCTGTGTCAGGCCCAGCCACGCAGCGTGCAGGACGTGGAGGTAACACACACACACACACACACACACACACACACACAGAGTGAACCACGAATGGTTTTATTCAATTGTCCAGTAGAAACACAACGACACCTGGGCTTTATTTTTCACACGCTACACACTAAATAAGTAGTCTAAAAATAATTGATCAATTAATTGACAGTAAAAATAATTTGTTAGTCTGATGGAAGTGATCAGAGTCCAAAGTGATGTCATCAAACTGCTTCCTCAGTCTGAGCAGCAGCCAAAAAACCCAAAGTATTAATTTGATGATGATATGAACGGAGAAAAGGAAGACAGGCTGAGTGAAGCTGGAGTCAGACAGGGATCATGTTTTTACTGGAGAAATGACTGAAACCATCGATTATTGACATTTTAGTCCATTGATTTGCTGTGAGGTTGTTGATTGATCAACTAATCACTGCATATCTAAAAGTATTTGTAATCAAAGAAAAGGAAAAAGATGTCAATAAAGTAGAAAGTAAGTTGTGCAGCTCTAACAGCAGATCAACAGACGTGAAGCTTGAAGACAAACTGAAATTTGAATCTGATCAGTGGAATCAGCTGATTATTGATCAGGAAACAGGCTGCTGCTAAGCTGAAGAGAGAATAAAGTTTTATGATTTGACTTGTCGCTCTCTGTTTCAAGCTGCTGGACGCAGCCCTGCTGAGGTGCAGTGTGTGTGTGTGTGTGTGTGTGTGTGTGTTTCAGTGTTTCATGCACAAATACGGCCCTCTGCTGGTATTTGTGCCATGCTGCCTCCCTGTGACCTTTGACCCCTACCTGCCCCCTCAGGCCGAGGTCACCTGTGTGTGTCGTGTGTGTCTGTGCGGTGCCGACCCCTGACCCTGTGGTATTAAAGGACAAATCCACCCAAAAATCAGCGTCCTTTCTGGAATAATTTGTTTTCAGACTGAACTTGACAGACTCCAGCCTGATTTGAGTTTTCCCTCATTTTTACATTTTCCTTTCCTGTAATGTGAATTCTGACAGTTTGTACACACATGCACAAAGATACTTTAAAATAAATTTTAACCATCTCAGGCTCGTTCAGTCCCAGCAGAAACCATCTTCAGACTGTAAAGTATCTCTGTGAATAAGAAACAGCTCGATTTGAACCTGCTGGGAGGAACTCGTCATTTTTAGACGTTTGTTTACAAAATTTACTCTGAAAAACGTCTGAGAGCAGATATCACATATCAGCTGATGTGGTTAAACCCGGAGCTGATGGAAAACAGGAAATGAGCAGAAATTTGAGTCAGACTGGAGCTGTCCTGTAACGACCCCGTGTTTAACCCAGGAGAGACGGTGCGGATGGGACAGACCTGCCGCCCGTCGCCGCCTCCTCCTCCTCCTCCTCTCTCACCTCCTCGCCCTCTTTCCTGCCGCAGGAGCGCGTGCAGAAGAGTTTCCCTCATCCCATCGACAAGTGGGCGATCGCCGATGCCCAGGCCGCCATCGAGAAGAGGAAGAGGAGGAACCCGCTGGCTCTGCCCGTCGACAAGATCCACCCACTGCTCAAGGTCCCGCCCACCACACACACACACACACACACACACATACACACACACACACTGAAAACAGTCCAGATTAAAGATGCTGGATGTGAGCGGTTAGAAAATTGCTCAGGAATATTTATTGGAGTAAATTTTGGTGATGATCGCCTCTCAATCATCACTGCTAGTCAGGGCCTTTAAAGGATCATTCCACTTTTTTCCCCCCAGTTTCAGCTTACATCCTTTACATTACTGCTGACCTTTTCCTAAAGCAAACACGAAGATCTTTCAGTGTATTTTCCTTCCAGGCAGCCATTCATTTTCGTTTTGTTGCAATAAAAAAAATATCAACTTTCTGACTTTAAGCTTACACTGAGATGGATAACAGAGAACATCCTGCCCTCATTTATTTTTGTTTCATGGCTTCACTTTCATGTCACAGTATAAACAGCGTACGTTTGGATCGACTGTCGACCAAAAACAAAAAACAGGAAGGAACTCATAAAGAAGGAAGTGACATCACGTCACAGCGATGGCCACTCGTGCCGGTAACACTGAAGTCAATGGGACGGGCAGGAAAGTCCCACTGTAAGCCTCTATAACTCTGCTGTTGGACCGTGTACAGGACAGAGATTCAACCACAGAACAAAACACACGTCACATGATGCAGATCGCTGCTTTTGTCCGATGTGCCTGAGCTGCCGTTAGCTAGCATTAACAAAACAAAGCTAACGTTAGCCACATGCACGTTCAACATGTTCACTCCCATATATCAGATATGAGCTGGTTAGCAGCAGACAGGTGAGTCATCATGTGACACCTGGCTGAGGATCCAACCTGTTCAATAAGGCAGAGACAGAGAGGAGGCAAACCCATTCACAACAATCACAACTGAACTGCTGCACACTGGGCACCAACTCCTAAAGGCTGTTTTATGCTTGTAAGACGTGTCGGACAACAGCGTGGGACGACCAAAATGATGTCAGAGAGACAGAATAAAGTGTCGTCCCACAGTGTCTTGCACCTGTGGAATATCTGTAAGGTCACAGATGCTGTGGTTGGTTGTCTTATATTTTCATTGGCTGGATGGACCGGGAGTTCTGTCGTTGTCATGGAGATGGAAAAAAGCATCCAACTGATTTTCTGATTGACGGTCATATTAGTAGCTTTGGTAAAAACATCCGCTGGCTATAAAACAATTGATATATCA
>OMKZ01019688.1:16296-32778 GCA_900302535.1 Neoniphon sammara
CTGCATCACGGACATCTGTCTGTCCATCTGCAATTACACATGTATCACTATGAGGTATAAAGCGTGGAACAGTGGAAGAATAGAAAAAAAAACTCTGATGTACATAAGCATGCACACACATAAACTCACATTTTATAGACACACACACACTCACACACACACAAATGCACACATGCCAATATAGCACAAACTAGACATTGTAAATAGTTCTGTCTGAGGCTATTATTTCCCTGTAGATGTCCACGTACGTAGATGAGACATAAGGCTGAGTGATTTGGCCGTGACATTCACCTCCACAATCTTCTGTTTTCAACTTCCCAGACTTGAGCAGGGCATTGTTTTTATTGATGTCCAACCACACCAGGGAGTCATTCAGTAACTTATTCCCCTCTCATTAAAACCCGAAGTGACATAAACAAATACCGGTGGCATTATGTGTTCCACAGGCGCTAAGCTAACCTCATCATAATTCTCCTAAGCCTGCACATTAACGCTTTTGCGACGACAGCGCTGTTCATCAAGCTGCTTGGCCTCGTTGGGCTCCATCCAAAAACAACATCTTCCCCATTAAGGCCTTCCCCCTTCAACAAGTTTGTGGCCAAAATGTCTTTTATACTGCTTTGACTGAAATGGTAATTCTTTTCCAGCAGGCCTGTGTGAAAGATATGTAGAGTACATCATAAGATATTTATGTGGAGTTAACAGTTGGTGGTAAAAGCTTACAGCGGTACCAGGAGAAGTTTAAAGTGCAGGATGCGTTTGTGTTTCCCTTTGCAAGTGCTGCAGTATGGTGGAGGGGAGAGAGCATGCTGTGTGCATGGGTTTATATTTTCCCAAACAACATAAAGAAAGAAACGTGATGACAGACTTTACAGACAGACCATTTACTTTTAAATTTATTCTCTTTCATTACCTGTTTACATTTACAAGTGGCTGAATGGGGTGTATCAAACTCCTTTAAATGTTTTATTTGAGGGATTTTTTTTTATTTTAGTGCCTGGCCAGCTCTGCTGCAGCTCTCTCTTGTTTGTTATTGTATCTTTCTTTCTTTCTTTCTTGTTTGAGTTTCTTGGCCCAAATAAGAGAAAACTTTTGTACCCTGGTATACTTCATTATGTGGTCCACCACTAAAAACTTAAATCTAACTAGTTCCATATTCTTTACATCGCACAAAATCAATGCAGAGTATCCTCAGTCCTGCACAAGTAAAATATTGTGGGGTTTTTCATTTAATCAGAAATAGAGTCCACAGCGACTGACTTGAATATGTCCCTACTTGACTACCTACTTACTTGAATTTACTTATTTTCTCACTTGTACTTACTGACTTACTTATATTTGATTATTTACTTACTTATTATTAAGTCATCGACACTTGCAGCCTGTTCTGATTTGAAGCTCGATGCTCTGGCCAGCTCTGTTAATTTTTTACAAGTGATTATAATATAAATAGCTTTTATTGTTGGCCGTACCATAACCATTACTTCCTCAGCATAAGCACGAGCCAGGCTTATTAACACTGTTACAAGTTTGTGTATTCTGCATTTGGGTGCACCAATGTCACTTTTCCTCTCTTATGAAAATGTCATAATTTCTGCCCATGCAGCCATTCATAGGTCTGCAGATGTGTAACTGCAGAACCATCCAAGTAGAAAATTGTGTTATCGGTCTGAAAATTTTATACAGTGCTATAACAGAGTAACAATACCCATATAGAGCATGTGGTCTTAAAGACAAGTTGCAGCACTTACTGTTTAGTGGTGGTGTGAGGGCACTGCACTTTGGGAGCAGGTGTGTTTTAGGACTCAATAATGTTGTGAAGATGGAGCCCTGTAAACCAGAGTGGAGGTGAGTAATACGGAGAGAGCACTCTGCACTTCCTCTCTCAATTACATGAAGTGACCTAAGTGTCTTCTTGTAAAAAAACAACTCTCAGTGCCACAACCCTGCTTTGTAGAGGAAACTCAAAGTCACAAGGAAATTCTGACTGACACTGAAATAAGCCTTATTCATGGAGAATAATGTCCAGGAAACAATTTCATCAACACATTAGATTTCTCTTTGCAGATGGACAGAGCATTGCAAAATAAATAATACCTGTTTTTGATTCATTATTATTAAATTAATTAACAATTACAGGCAGCTCAGTGGCTCCGAGGCCCAGACCCCGTCATACACCTCTCCAGATGGCTCGGCCCACGGCAGTTGCTGAAGATGCCTATTTCATGTTTTGTGCCTTATGGGGAACTGGCTCTTTTTAAAGTGTATTTCAAGGGGGAGCTGGTATATTCCATTATGTAATAAGAAATGACAAATTAACCACGCCGAGTTAATTAAAGCTCACTGTCATCACTCAGGTTTCCTTTAGGGACTTTCTGTCAAGGTCTACTTCATTTATAATACTAGAGCAAAGCTTAGAGATTGTAAATTAGTGCAACAGCGCACAATATCTATTTTTGAACATATGAGGAGGAATACTAAACTAGATATGAGTGAAAAATATCCATTAAATGATTTTGGGAAGATAATATGCGCATACTAGTGATGAAGGCCAGCATCATTTGTAGTCATTTTTGACATCACAAACATGAGCAAGTCATAATTTATTTCTTGTCCTGATTATGTGATATATTGTTATAACTGTTAACTTTAGATGTTATCGCTTTTCACTGAAACTAAGCATTTAGGGATTGTAAATTGTAATTAACCAGTACAGGCCAATACACCTGTACAACTTAAGATTTGTCACATTTTACACTTCAGTGCATTGTGACTCGACTGATCCGGTGTCTCGCACAATTTAAAGAAACAAGACGGGTCTCTTTATGTGGCCTTATCTTTTCCACATGTGTGAGCATCGCAGACTTTGAGCGACAAGCGAATCAGTGCTATTTGAATATCAAAAACAACTCTTTCAAATCTGTCTGGGACATTGCCTCTATCATGTACCTTTGATGTCGTGTGCAAGGCCACTTGACATTCTCCCAGTTTCTCTACAAGGCGCTCCCTCTGAAGCCCAGTATGGAGGGCTGGCTGATTGCCTCCTCTGAATGCCTCGTGTTGCCCTCATGTCTCATTAATCTTGACTGTTGTCATACAAAGCGCTCGTTCCATCACATTTTAATTTCACTCAGCGAAGTCGCTGTTAGTCTTCTAGGCATAAAAGCTAATTATTTTATTCCTAAGATGGTGGCGCGTGAGTCACAAGAGCTCACATTATCTATCTATCTATCTATCTATCTATCTATCTATCTGTCTATCTGTCTATCTGTCTGTCTGTCTGTCTGTCTGTCTGTCTGTCTAATCATAGCACTGATCACTGTACTCATCATACAACCTCAACACCCACTTGTTTTTGGTTAATTTCATTGTCAAGATGATGATGCAATTACAGTACGTGTCACTGCCCTGCCATTTCAGATATAAAAATAAAATTTTATAAAACAGTTTCATCTCAGTCAGCTGAAGTGGTCTGCTCTGGTTAGACGTGCGCTCCCAGAACAAGACCCTCGACGCCGCCCACACCTCTTTGTGTGTTTGGAAAGGTGAGGGAGAGCAGCAGCTGCTGTTCAGTGGTATGTTAAAGGGCCCTCATGCTTGTAGTGTGGGCTTGTTCTGTTAATGAGTGTGAACACGTGGCTTTCTCTGTGGAGCAAAGCCTCATAACTGGCCCGTGTGTGTGTGTGTGTATGTGTAAAAATAGACATTTCTACTTTTCTGACAAGAGCTCAGCCTGAAGTGCTTTTCAATGGCCGCTTTGTCAAGTACAAAGTGACATCGCCAGCATTGAAGACAGCACTTCAAAACCCAAGGTCAAGGTCAATCAGCCCACATCTACCTCCTCCTACTCCTGTAAATCCTCCATTCAGTAAAGTGGAACAAATCCGTGTATCACTTTTGATTTAAAAACAAGGCAAAGCTACTTTCTGAAATAATAAACAGTTTCCTGTAATATAGCATCAGCTGTCATTTGCATATTTTTTGGACAATGCCTTTGAAATGAAAGTGAGTGATCTTACAATGGATACCAATGTCAATCAATAATAAAAGTCATATGTTCATGAGCTCATGCATGCTAAAAGTCAAACAGTGTTACCAAAATAAAACATCACTCTCAGTAACCTGCTGATGCTGTGTGGAAGGTAATCGTGCGGCGTGCCTCATTCATTTTACAGGGAGGAAGTGACAGAGCATAGGCATCCACATTCATTTAATTGATTGGGTGTAGTCTGTTCTCATATGAACACATTGATCAAGCGTAAATGGAGACATGTCTGGATGTGTGATCCATGACGCCTCGATTGTCATGAATGAATGGGCACCTGTCTAAGTGGCTATCGATTATCTTGTCTGTTTAGCCCGCCAGTGATTACAGAAGAATTACTGGAACGCAGAGGCAATCTGCGTGTCTCTCAAAGCTAATTATTGACAAAGTTTTATTTATTTTTTTGGTATAGCGTTTAATAGGCATCACTGCTGTCAGACAGCATTATGATTTAAAACCTGCTTTTAAAGCACCTTTGGTTCCTGTGGCTTTACCACAAAAGCTCTGCACATCGCTCAGTTATTCTAAACACCAGTGAAGCAGGAATGTAATAGTATGTTTTCCCATGGTAGTATGGCATGAAAATGTAACAATTTATATCACAGATGTAAAATTGCTCCTTTTCCATTTAACCCATTGTATTAAAACAGCAAACAAACTTATTTACTTGCTTAAACAATTTTAAATCGTGTATAGGTTCTGTGTAAAAATTTTAACAGACCATCATTTATAATTTATTTTCAGTATTGCTCAGTGATCTTGGCATTGTATTTAATCATATTGTGTGTCTCTTATTCTAAAATGGGAAATCCATCATCTATAAAACAGCACCTAATCTGACAAAATGACTGATAACCCAAATTTTAAAATTAAACATCCTATAAAACCTATCAAAGGATACTGAGTAACTTAAATCTTTGCTTAACAAAATGACTTTTGACACTGTTAGAGACTGTGTCCTATAGTTTATAGTTCAGTGATGTACATCATGTAATGATTTTTTCCCCCCTCCAAATTGTATATATTTTGCTTTGGAAAGGAGTCCTTCAAGTTATGTATACTGCCTTTTTTTCTAATTTCCCTTTTCTCTTACAAGTTGATAGAGAAGATACGATTTTATATATACAGTATGTCTTTCATCCTAACAACTCTGTTCCATCTCACGTTCACGGACACTCCTTTGATCAGCTCAAACCACATATAATACTTTGATGTCTATCTAGAAATTGAACTCTGATTGAAATCATTTTAAGCAAATACTGCAGCAGTCATCTTCTTAAAGTTGCGAGGAGCCGACATGATGGATGTAATTTATGTCTCAATCAACCTTGAACGTGAGTTATTAGAGCCGCAGCTTCCACTGGAGCTGTCCGTGAAAAGAGCTGCTGGGAGAGAAAGCACTGATCATCATAATGCGGAGGAATCCAAACCATTAATCACTGCACCAGTGTTTTTATCGATAGTCCGTAAACTTGGCTCGAAAACAGCAGTGGCATGCATAATTAAAGGTGGACTGAGATTCTGGCCTTTTATCCTTGGAGACATAATGATAAAAAGCTCAGAATAACCTTTTATCTTTCTCAAAACTTTCTCAGAAGAGTTCAAATGGCGTTGTGTTAGAAGGCGCCGAGAATCATGGGGGATCGCTGTCAGATTGGAAAACACTTTGATTCTCGTTAAACTTGATTTATGACACCGGCGGATGCAGGCGAGTAATAAAATAAATAATGCCGAAGCAGAAAGGTAGAAACTCTGAGCCTCATATGTAATCTTTATGTGCCTGGAGAGCGCAGGAGATTAGGCTTAATCCATTACAGCTCGTGTCCTCAGTTTCCTGCCTGAGAGGAGTCACTTTTCTTTAGGCATCCCATTGGAGGATCACATGACAGCACGGCCTCACGTCCATCCATCCATCCATCTCTCTCTCTCTCTTTGTCTCTCTCCTCTATCTTGCTAGCCCTGTTGTAATCAGTCTTTTGAAATGGGATTTTTTAGCCTGTTTCTGCCCCTGTCTGATGTGGCTCAGGGAACGCTTCCAGCCTCTGGAATCTGGCCCGGTTGATCATGTCACCCTGCTCCAAATCTGAAGGAGGGGAGATGAGGGGGGAAAAGTAGACTAATCTTCTATTCCTTCTCTTTCCTCTGCCCACCTTTCCAGGGTCCCAACCTCTATCACACCTGGGAGATTGGATTGGTTTCATCACTGCAGTGGACACCAGCCCGGATTGGGAGGGAGGGCAAATTTACAGCCTGATGCATGTATGAGTTTTTTTTCACCAACCTCGCTTTGGTGCTGTTAGTGTGGTGAGCCAGGAGGCCACAGCAGTGATTACTGCACTGGTGAATGCGTTGAGAAGGATATTTTCATGCCCCGTCCATCTGGTGCAGCATTTTCATGTTTTCTGATGAGCTGACTGACCAAAATCTGTTTGTGAGCTCGGCGCGAGCTGCTTTGTCCTGTGTGGCCGCCCAACACAGATTGATTAAAGTCATCAAGACCTTGCAGCAAATTTCTTTGTTGAGCGAGACAGATACTGGTGAACGTTTTCCTTTCACTGCATCAATTAAATAGCTCTCGGTAATGCTGCAAGTGGAAAGCACACGAGAAATGTTGTTTGATTTTGTCTCAGGGCCAGATGGGACAGCTTTTTCTCTCTGTGGCTCCTCTTTCAAGAACAAACCTTTAGCGCCTGCTGTTTGAGAAATGAATGTGAGGCATGACAGCAAAGGATGTTGGGGACAAATGTGTGAATTCGCTTGTTCAGGAGATGAACAGTAAAGCAAGAGCTGCAAGCATTCACAATATTGTTAAACAAGAAAAAAAGGAATATAACTGTTAATGTTTTACTGTGTTTTAAAGATGCCTGGTCACTGAATTTCTATGTCACTCCAATAATTAAATTAATTTCCCTTAAGTGTAAAGTTGAAGGGATATGGCCAAGGCAAGCATTGCATTATTTTGAGGTGATTTTGCAATAAAAAAAAGGCATTATTGAAAACGAGCACCAACATTTTATCAGTGCCTGCAGTTACAAGCCCTCACCTCTGATTCATAGCTCTCAGATAGCATGGTGGGTCATATCCTTCAGTTATATACAACACAGGCTACCTCTAAAAGTCTCCCACATGCAGTCAGGGATTTTAGAACAGCTGCTCTCCTGCTATTTTTTGATGGATGCAACAATCAGATGAAGGTCTCCGCATTCAATACATCACACAGAGGGCAGACTTCATGTACACTTGCAGCTGGCAGTTGGATCATCCAGTCCCCATACTAACAACATGAGAATGATTATGAACAATAATGAAATATGATAATGAAATTAATTTTTTAGACCAATACTAATTTATGACGGAATGATTTTCTGATACGCTCTTCCTCTACATTTCTTCTTATGATTAATAAAGGAAACTGAGCTGTTTTAAGTGTTTTAAGCAGGCCTGACCTCTGTCTGATGCACTCTGATTCAAGGCGGTCACAACGCAGGAACTGAAACTGCTCTTTACAAAGAGAGGTTTTAAATAAATGTAGACACTTGTTTGATGTCTGCACACACTCTGGCCTTTCTGGTTATCTTTGAAAAAGAAAAAAAATCTCAGTTTTAGAAACAAGCTTCAGAATTATTAAGGTGACAACTACTTCTAGTACTCAGTTCATCCTGAATTCATATCTAAAATGCATTAGAAAATTAAAAACCAACCTGCCAACTGAATCCGGGACAGTCCCCTGACATCTTCACTTCCTCCATATTCAGATTTTTCTGTATAGCATTGTGGTTTGTCAGAATGAAAACATTAAATTCAACTCAGCTAATTTTAAACAAATGCCAAAGTCCTCTTCTTCAACTGCAAATGGATATTTATATTGCACTGTTCTAATTCCACCAACGGCTGAATTGTTTAAGCACTCAAAAATATTTTACAGGAAAATACTTAATGTGAGCTCTAAGGAAAGGACCATTCTACTACTTGTGTGCATTAACAAAACATAATATTATAGCGGGATCAAATAAATATTTCTTTAATAATATGCTGCTTAGTAAAGAAGTGTTTTTAAAATGTTTCTTGTGTGAAAAAATTCATAATGTGCTACAACTGACCCCATGAATTCCTTTGTAGGTACTAAGTTTCTAAGATAAGATGAGATGAAACTTTAGTAATAGGTGTGACAAATGGGTCGTCTCAGCAGCAAATAGTTGTAGGATACAGCAAAGAAAAACAGAATATAAATAGGAACATAGCAAACACAGGCAACCAGCAGTTTAATAAGTGGAAATGTTAGATAAGTATAATTTTATTGATCAAAGGATGAAACGGAATGGATTACAGCACCAAGAGGGTGTGCAACAAAGCAGCAGTTGTAGCAACAGAATTTATCTTAGAGACAAAACAATTGAAAAATATTGGCCTGGAGGATCACCCTTCACATCACAACCTAATTGTGGTGGAGGTGTTTGTGTGTGTCAGTCACCCTGGGAGCGCCCTTGGGGCACCCTGGGAGCACCCCAGGGCTCCTGGTGGGGATACCAAAAGAAAACTGGTCTGAAACTGGTCTTTAACTCCTCACCCCATTATCTTATCATGAGATATGAGAGAGGAGTTCATCGATTTACGGTAAACTTGATGCCCCTGTGCGCCTCCCTTTGGATTTGCTCCATGCAGAATAGACTGGAAGGAGACCCTGAAGGGATTACATCTCCCAGCTGGCCTGGGAGTGCTCAGGGATCCCCCGGGAGGAGGTGCAGGAAGTTTCTGGGGAAAAGGAGGTCTGTGTTGCTCTGCTTGCCCTGTTGCCATCGTGATCTTAGCCTGATGTGCAGCTAGAAAATGGATGGATGGCGCAGAGGAGGAACATTGCCTTGCTTTTGTGTCTTAGAGAGGTGTTCATTGGGGGCTCAGACTATGAGCAGAAATAATGAAAAACAAAAAAATTCTAGGCTCTTAGAAATACATTATAAATTCTTTATTTTAGTGGCTAATGCATGGCATTACAGCTGCACATGAATAAGGCCAGCATATGCTAAAATGTGTCAGTTCAAGCTGTTAATCTGTAATGCCATGCATTAGCCACTAAAATAAAGGATTTATGATGTTTTCCAAACAGATGAGTGCTTTGGATTTTTTCTTTAATGATCTTCATAAAATAAAACATACAGTATGTTCTTTATACTGATAATATCTACTGCTATTATTTTTTCTATGTGGCCCTCTTTTGTAGTAGTCTCCTTAATGTTTTATTTCACTTTATATTATTTTGTTGGGAGTTTAAAACCCAAAGTAATAATGAGAATACATTCAGGATGATATACTAATATCACAGGAAAAACTGGGCTATGATAAGAATATATTAGGGATATCAAAGTGATACTAGGTGATAAAAACACACCATAAAGTATCTCACTAAAATCTTTCCAAGCCCATACTGGAATATTATACTGAATTTTCGTTAGGAGATATTGACCAGTACTTTTCAAACGTGCTGCATTTTCTCAATGGGTTGTTTTATAAAGGCTTAGCAAGCACTTATAATTACCCCACAACAATTTCCTGTGGACAAAAGGCGGCTATTTGCATGCCACATATAACTGGGCTTAACTAGTTAAATCTGTAGTACAGTGACTAGTAACATTAGCTTGAAGTGTTTCTTGTAGTGAAACTTTTGTTTTTATTTTGGTGTGTGACAGGAACAGCGCTGACGTTTCATGACAGCCTCGCCGCCCCACAGAGCTACGGTGCATTCTGGGTCCAACCCAAGATGGCTGCGCCCTTGCAGAAGTGCTGAAGAAGTGCATCTCTGGAGAAATTGTTGGGATTGCCTCTGAATTCCGCGGAAACCATCGCACGAAATTAGCCACAGCGACACGCGGTTGTATTAGAACACCGTAGGACCAAAGCAGTCGATAAGCGGGGTCGGTGCTTCGTGTGGCTGTGGCAGACTGTCCGTGTGAAGATGGGCCTCGTCTCAAGCCCCTTCCCATAGCGAAGAGCCGTGGGGAGAGGACCCGCAGATTCCCCTGCAAGCACATACCCGTTGAACTTGGGCTTGACGGGTTTGACATTATATACAGGCTGTGGACGCTGCCTTACAATTTTCTGTCCAGGATTGTTTGCGCGACCATATCTGTCATCGTCAGGAGACGGAGAGGTTCCCAAGCCCGGATTGATAATCCTACCGCACCAAGGTCTGCATGCATCTGCACGCTTTCATGACAAGCGCCATTTCTGCACATCTGCTCTGTCTCACTTGCAAGTTTGGTCATATTGTTTCGCAGTTTCGCAAGCTAATTGGAAATGCTTTAAACAGTAACGTTAGCAGCCTGCGATACAGTTTGACAGTTGACAGGAAAAGTCAGAGCCAGCGTCAGTGCGAGCTGTCAAATTAGCCGAGCTAGCTTAGCTAACATGCTAGCCGGTTTGTTTTCTAACTAGCTATGTGCTAAGAAGCCCAGCTGTGTTATCAGATTTAGCTGTGCTTGGCCAGGTTAGCGTTAATTCATCCACAGGAGTCATTACACTGAACCTACCAGCTCTTCGTCTGTGGCTCGAGCTGTGTTCACGTGGCCAGCTCGAGCCACATCACGGCATGATCCAGATGCCGCTGTGATGGTCTGTGTGTGACAGCCTGCTGGATAATACATTGATCAAGTACAGGGCAGGCAGCCAGTCAGTTAGCTAACAAAATTGCATTGTCGACTTGCAGGATAGCTACCACAGATGAGTGTGTTTAGTTTCAGCCATGCTTTGTTGTTATTATGGTTATCATTCAAGGAGGAGATTCACAGCAGTGCATTACACTATGACTCATAACCATCCTTTGTGTATTTAGGTATTGAAACTAACTTTCTGGCAAGAGGCCATAGTGCCTGGTAAAACATAAATTCCAAAAACACAAAATTCAGTGGCACACAAAATAAGTGCAATACAGTAGAGAAACAGCCACAATTAACAAGCATTTGGACTGTGGTTAGTCTTAATTTCTTACCAAACACACACTTCAAGTGCCATAGCAGCTCATCACATCTGGGTCACTGACACGAACTCTCTCTCAACTCTCCCTATAGGGCCTTGATGAAAATGGACTCAGACTTGCTTCATTCACCGGCCATGGGCCTGGCTGAGGAAGAGGAGCCTGACATGAGTGACTGGAAGCTTCCACTGGCCTTCATGAAGAAACGTCATTCAGAGAAGATTGAGGGCTCCAAGGCCCTGGCACAGAGTTGGAGGATGAAAGACAGGGTAATTGTCTCTTCACTTATAACTGAAGTAATTTGGCAGGTTGAGGATGCTTGCTGTCTGACAGGAGCTGTGCTGAGGTGTAGATCAAAGTCATGGGGTTTCTTTGTCCCTTCACCATGCTCTGCATCTCCATAGCCAGAATGAACTCATTCTGACATGCCCACTGTCCAGATCAGTATGGAGCATGGGTATTGATTTTTTGGCAGTTATATAATATTTGCATTTGCAGAAATCCCTGTTTTTTCATTGTAGAGATGGTAGGCACCAAAGTTACAAGTAGAGAGGACTTGTGCCCCTTAAGTTTGAAAGAGAAAGATGCTAGTGCTTATATTTGCAAAACGTTCAGGATGACCCACTGGCTCCACATTAAGATTGACTTGCAATGCAGGAATTGTGATTTTGTGTCTGGTTAAAGATTGTTTTTCACCTGCTTTAGTAGCTGCCATACATTTCACTGTCCTTGTGAACTGGTGTGCTACAATGGCAGCCTCAACAGGTGCTGGATGTGTTGATTTCATCGGCATACATGACAAACCAAATGAAAACTACTGCACAGTCGCATCAAGGAAGCAACCTCTCCTCAGATGCCCTGGTTCAAATCTGCAGCATATTTTGTGGCCGTTTTTTTTGTTCATACCAACAATTTTGAGATCAAAATAGCAAAATCAAATAGTAATTTGATTGTCCAATTTGATGTTCTTCTTAATGGAGTTTTCGATCACTGGATGTGCCAGTTCTCAAAATTACTTAAGGTTAAACATATTTTATGTCATTAAACAGGCAAGTCAAAGGCACTCAAACCCCACACTGTGCTTTGAGAGGACATCAGTCTTGGAACAGCAATGAAGCCTTTATTATTGTTCTACATTTGTGCCAATTCATTTTATTCTGCTTAAGGCTACCCGCGCTACACTTTGACAGGGGAAGCTCAAAGCTTTCCCTCATGAATGGTTACAGTGGCTTTCTTGGCTGTTCAGGTCTCATAAGGCTGGTGTTTGATCCACCGCAGCGCTGCCTACCTGATTATTTCAATGCCTCACGGCTATGGAGAGCTATAGTTATAATAATGGCAAATGCCACATAGTCATACATAACCCTGGCAGGCTCGGCACCTATTGTAGACATTCACCCAAATGAAATTTTAACGCTGCACGGCTGTTAGGACATCACTAGAATTACCCTGCATTGCCTGGTGAACTGTCAGATTTCAGGGAAATGTTGAATAAGGAGACAACATTAAATGTGAGTCTGCTATTGATTTAAAACAGGTAATACAAGCTGGCTGAGATTGTCCAACTCTTCATCAGGTGCTCCTATCAGAAAGTCAGACTAAATTTTTCATTTTTCATCCTTTCGTATTCATGCTCTGTGCATTTTCAGGTGGCACAGCCGGATTCATACACTAGTGGCAATGTGTCCTTTTGACATTTGGATTCAAAGAGCTCAGAGTAAGGAGAATTTTTTGTTTGTGTTTTGCACAGGCAGAATTTGACTTTGAGTATTACTCTGGCGTAGGGTCAAGTCTCGCTTTTGTCCATTGCACCTAAAGGTGGGAGGCCAAGGTTAGATTGTAGGCCTGTCTTTGTTAACACTAAACTAATCACCAAATAATCTAATGAGTCTGTACAGGATTTACCAAAACAAATTGTAATACATTTGGGCCTAGAAGTTTTTTGTTCAGCACTCACAAAATGTGTAAAAATTCAAGTGGTAAGAAAATGCAGGTGGTTCAGTTTAGCTTGAATGGAATTGCATTTTCTCACACATATAGCTTTATTTGAAGACCGCCAATGTGGCGTAGCATATAAGTACTTTGTTTAGAAAGTTTTCTTTACCACCCTCGCCTTCAAGAAAAAAAAAATGCAGCCTCTTGAGATTTTGAAATCGCAGCAGTCAGTATTTCAGCTCTGATACATTTTGGATTTTTTGCTCAGCTCTACAAATTCGACTCATTATGTGTGGCTCAGTGAGCTCATGATACTGAAGGGAGCTTCAGATAAACACATCAAATGGCAGATATCTATGTTATGTTATTTTTTATTTATTCATCTTTTGCTAATGCAGGATCTTGTTCTGCAAACTTCAAACATTTCCCTTCCGCTTGTTCAGTGGTGCTCACATACTTGCCATGCAGCACTAATTGCTTGGGCTGATTTAAGCTGATGGATTTTAACTGTAGCAGTGAGGACGTCCTGAGTTGGTCTCTGAGCAGACCAGCGTCCAGTGATGGGCCTGTCGAGTGGGCTGTAAATGATGTTCTGTATCGTGGGAAATCAGAGGACTAGCACGTGCATGGATGTACACACACACACACACACACACACACACACACACATAGAGACACACACAGTTATATCAGTATGAAGGCGAATGGGAGGAGCGAAAGTGGCTGCACAATGACAAGGCCCATTGGTCAAAATAGGTTGTTTATTCCCTGTGGGGGTGATGTCTGCTACTGAGTTGTGTGTGTGTACGCATGCATGCGCGTGTGTGTCTATGCCACTGTGCACAGATCTGTGTGTATATCTGTCTGTGTGCTATTGTGCATGTTTGGGTAAATGTCTGTTCACTGCACCTGTTAAGCACAATTGTGATAAGTGCTCAGATATTAAGATTGGCTATCAGTACTGTGCAGTATGGTACAAGGTCAGGGCCAGCTTCAGAGGGAAAGTGCCTCTCTTTAACTAATAAAAGGCTGCCTGATCATTGATTTGGAAACTGCTAAGAGGGTCAAGCTTGTATGTTGCCCTAGAGCCACTGGACAGAGCTCTAATAATGTTGTAAGTAGTGTTAATTGAAAAAGAGGAGAGTTGCAATTGTTGCACGTCCAGTGCTCAGTTGAAAGAGAGTGACTGAATGAGATTGATTGATTGATTTTTGTTTTATTTGGGCTCACTGAGTGTCTTCCACTGCAAAGAAAAAAAATCAAACCAATAAAATGAACAGTGTCTGCATTAATGGAGACAAGACATAGTTGGCAGTTTTAGGCCAATTTGCAGTCCTGTGGTAATACTGAACGTAGAACATGATGCGTTTGATTCAGACCAGTTTCATATCAGCAATTTAGAACTGCCTCAGAGCTTGATCCATATCCAAGGAACTTATAAAGAAGGAAGGACCATTACCTCACAGCAACAGCAACTGCTGCCAGACATTGGTGCTGTTAACATTGATCTCAATGGGATGAGCATAGAAAATCCCACTATAAACCAGTATAACTCTGTCGTTTGAACTTTTACCGGACAGAGATCCAACCACATAACAAAACACACTTTACATGATGCAGACTGGTGGTTTTTGTCCAATGTACACATTTGTTGTTCCTCTGACTGGTCTCACAACGTCAGGAGTTTGTCCAGCAGTTGCATAAAGCCTGAGCTATTGTTAGCTAACATTAACAAAACAAAGCTAATGTTAGCCACATGCTAGTTTAAAATGTATAGTCCCATATATCAAATATGAGCTAGTTAGCGGCAGACAAATTACTGACAATTCCGACACCTGGCTGAGGCTCTAACCTGTTAAATAAGGCAGAAACAGAGAGGAGGCAACCCCATTCGAAACAATGACAACCGCATTGAATTGTTGCACACTTGGCACCAATTTAAAACTCAATGATGTATTGCCCCTTCCTTGTCCCTTCCTCTATAAGTTCCTTGTCCGCATCCACCTTCTCTGCATGCATTGAGCTTTTTCCTACCCTCATTTCCCTTCATTACGCCCTGTGGATCTGCTGCACAGAGAACTGATTTCATACAGGGTAGCGGACATCTTGATGCATAAGTCCATTCCATCACAATCGAGCTTTGCAGCTTGGTTTTGTTTGCTCCACCTGTCAGCATCCTGTCTCTTTCTGATGCCCATCCGTCTCATCCCTAAAAACGGCGTCAGGATTGTCTATTTATAGGACTCGGAGCTTATGTGGTCTGCTCAGCTTGTTGTGCATGAAGGTGGAGCAGAATTTACTTGACAATAATGAATATGCGGGAATTTGTCTTTTCGGTGGCTGCGCGGAGACAAGCAAGGGGACAGTGCAAGATGTACGCTAAACAGCAGACTTTACATAACGCTCTTCAAATATACATACAGCATTTAGGGACAGTGTGCATTCAGGCAGCAGGGCACACGGTATAGCTGCAGCTGTAGAGGAGGTACTGTGAGTGCCCAACGCTGCATTTAGCCAGAGTAATACGACGAGGAAGCTCTGCTGGTCATGTGTGGGCTTTTAGAAGGGGCGAGGCTGGTCTAAATGGATCAGGCCTTCCATTTCTTCTAATGCTTTCTCTCAAGATAGAGCAGGGCTGTTCATTAGCCTGCTCCTGTGTTTTCAGGTGAGGAGAGTTAAGACGGTGCAGGTTTTCGCTCAGCTCTCCCAGGCCCTGTTTAGACTTGGTTTTGACATGCGTCTTGGTGATAAGACCACAAGTCGGGCCGAGACACATTGCCATTCTCACCTGTCTCTACCATCTGTCTCCAAAGTGCCTTAGCTGACCACTTGTGTTCAGTTTTGTTACAGCCTGTGTCACTTCCTCTAGAAGGTCAAAGCGCCCTGCACAGTAATTACGTTGGTCTCTCGCCAGACTAGTGCCAGGTCTGCTTCACATGGGCTGCCTAGGAAAACAAACGTTTCAAGTACTGATATACATGTATGGCAACTATGTTCAGGGATTGGCCGATTGGATGAATATATCGGTGATTGGCTGAGTCAATTAGCGGTTGTTGTTGTTGCATTTTTTATTTTTATTTTTTTTGACTATTTTTGCCCAATGTTTGGCCTTTTATTTTGCTAATTTATTGGTCTGCCTCCTTGAGAATTCAACTCGGTAAAAATGTAAAGCACAATTCAGAACATACATGCACGAATAGGAACTGGCAGTTGGAATTAGATGTGCATGTTCTTATTTCCGATACGTCTTCGATGATTGTCGGTTGTTGGCCTGATGGTGGCAGGTAGAAATATTATGACATATCACCCAACTCTACCATGTACATCAGTGCTCCTCTCTCATTTTTTCACCACAACGACCACCATATCCTGCATCGATGACGCATTTTCCTGTTACGTTCTTGTGGGGACGCATCGGGACGTGTCAGCGTTAACACTGCAAATGATATGTGGCACGTGGGACTTGACTTGTATTTTGTGCTGTCCACTTGAGATCTGATCGCATTTTAAATCCAAGTGTAAACAGGGTGGCAGA
>OMKZ01019688.1:32798-43691 GCA_900302535.1 Neoniphon sammara
GGTGGCAGAGAAGCACTAAAGAGCCTGAACGAGGTCGAGGCCGGCCCGCCTCAGCTGTGCCCTCTGACTCCCCAGGTGTCGTTGCGCTTGCACCAGCTGGCCTTGACCGGCTTGCCCCGGGCCAAATGGCTCCAAACGGCGTCCCGTCACAATGTTCAGTGTTTGTTTGTATCACTTGCATCACCACTCCAGCCTTTTCCAGTCAGCGCCTCTCGCTCTCGACCTAGTTACACGGCACAGAGCACCGATGTGTTTGCGCTGCGGAGGGCTGGGTGTTTGAAATGTCCGAACCTGCCAGCAGAGCAGAGGTTCAGTTTGCTTCATCATCAGCGGTCCAGTTGTGCATTTCTGTTTTCTTTGTCGGCGTCACTGAAACACTCAGAAACACTCAGCCGGTAACGCCAGATTTCCAGGGTGATTCACCGTGTCACCCTTGACATCCCATCACAGTATTTCAATATTTCTCATCAGCAGCCTCGTTGCTTCCTCTGTTTTCCCCCGATGCACGCAGCCCTGCTGTAGTTAACGCAGTGACAGCACATTGTTGGTGAAACGCCTTTGTTGCGGTACCATTGACAGAGCAGTCTGTCTCACTGTAAATTTTGTTGACTTGGCTCGGCTCGCGGCTGTTTGTAAAACAATGTGTTTCCTTGAGATTTTCCATTTGTAAATATCAGGCTTGCATTTTAGTTAATGTCTGACGTCTTTTTTTAAACTGCTAAGCGGATAATGACTCTCCAGTTTTGATCTTTTAACTTTGAGAGTGAGGAGGAGAGGGGGGGTTTGAATAAATTGAAACCAACTTGGCCTCCATGATAATTAATTTAATATAGTACTAATTTAATAATTCATTTTTGGAATAAGTGAGGGCCATTGTTCCTTGTTAGCATTGCTGCTGTTGGTACATCATCAGCTTGTGAATGTCTCTGCCTTTGTAGCTCAGCAGGCAGGGACGTAACATGAAACACACACACACACACACACACAACACAAGATGCATTATATTTTCTCCTGTCTCCTCCCTGTTAGTTCTCATATACGTGTCTCCTGCCTTGTTTTTTTTGACAATGGAATAATGAAATCAATAAGTCATCAATAACGGAGCCCATTGTAATAATGAGTAAATGAGGCAGGTTTTCTGTGCTGCTTTATCTTCTGCATCATTAGTTGAATTCAATCAATTTACACAGTCCATTAGCAAACATATAGACTTTCAGCCATGAAGGCCTGAAAAGAAAATGTATTTGCAAGGCACTGCCAGTAAGTACATGCTACTGATTTAATATTGGTATTGAATTGTGGTAGCAGAGCTGGAATAGTGAGTAGGCGAAATGTCCTTAAACCAAAAGGCCCAGATTCAAGCACTTTTCTCAGCAAGAGCCCGCATTGCTGAAGTGCCCTTGTACAAGATACCAATTCCCCACCAAGCTTCCGGGTTACAGCCCTTGATGCCGGTCCTTCCCTCTGACCTTCATGTGGAAGGCGAAAGCAGAAAGTTTGTCCTCGGGGGCTCAATCAAGTATCACACATGATTTGGCATTTCAAACAAACAAGACCGCCACCAGCCATATATTTCTCCCTCTCATTTTTATGTGCTCGAGATATTGAAATTTTTATGCATCTGTGGGATTTCTGGATTTTAGAGCCAGGAGTGATTTTTTTCGTCATCTCAAAGACAAGAGGTTTTATCAAGCCCACTAATGGCATATCTGGGTCTCAGCCGGCTGCTTTTTTGTATCTTATCACTCCATCTCAGTTTGTATGGAAGTTTATGTTATTGCAGTAGCAAGAGGAAGCTTAATGGAGAGGAACAAGATAGATGATGGATTTAGTGTGAATGATTATGGATGGTAAATTCTTGGTTTGTTAGGTACCTAAACTTTGCCAGTCTGTCTTTGTCATGGAGGCAAACTAAACGCCCAGATCCCGTTATTTTCCAATTTTATGCTTTGATAGATGCCAGTTTTTTGACATAAGCTAACATAACACTGTCTAACCGAGGGATTATTTAGCTTTAGAAACCTGGTTTTACTCATATTTCCGTGAGGGAGACAGCAACAAATAGTTTGTCATTATTCCAGCGTTCCCACCGGTCATGGAATTTCTGGAAAGTCATGGGATTTTGGAAAGTCTATTCCAGACAAGTACAGTCAGGGGATTTAATAAATTCTTGGAATAATAATCGTGGAATTTTGTCCACCTTAATTTAAAAAAGAAAAAAAAAGACATGGTACCTTGTATACATAGATCATGGAAATACAGTATTTCATAGAAAGTAATGGAAAAGTCAGGCTTGACATAGTGTGGGAACCCTGATATTAATTCAACACTTAATTTATTCCCAACAGGGATGTTTATTTATGTGTCTGAGATCTCTGACTTTGATTCTGTGAAAGATGACTGCCGTCGCCTTCACAAGTTCAGACTTTCCTTACGCTGTGACAAGCAGAATAAAAATGTTTCAGCTGTCTAATAAGAACATAAAATAAACCTACAATAAAACAAGTGGAGTGTCACATGACCTTCCTCAAAACCCGTATAAAGAACTGAGAAATCCTATGAAAAATAAAGAGATGGTGTCAGTTACTTTCAGGAAACTTGATCCTTGTAAGATCGGAACTTGGCAACTTTTTTCTCCCACCTGTATAGTCGTGCTACCGGCTGGAGAAATCCCTGCCCGTAACATTTTCAAACGTTAACTAGACACTTCCGACATGACTTTGGGTTTTTGCTGTCATTCAACTCTCATTTCTTCAAAGGCCGAAGTTGCAAATGTTACAGTCAGGTGAGAGACAGAAGAGATGTTTCTGTGTTTTCATGTATAGCCTACACCAGGCTGTAGAAGAATCTCCCCTAGGTCATAGTGAAGTTGAAAGTTGGAAATAATTTTACACTCCTTGTTATCCATAACTTCTACACACGGTTCACTGCACCTGTCTTCTTTTGTCACTGCTATTAAAATTACACGACGACTCCATCACATTTCAGTCCCGTCATAATGCACCTGTCGTTAATAGACCTTTATTTAAATGCAAGTTTTGTCCCAATTTAAGACTTTACTATGGAAGAGTTTCATGTAAAAAAATAATACACCATTTATGTAAAAATATACTGTATTCCTTTTTTGTGTTGGTCTCTTGGCTGCAGCAGCGGAGATCTTCCTGTTCTGCCATAATTGAGATTGGGTTTTTAGATATTGTGAAATCTTCTCATTTAACAGGAAGTGATGAATCAAAACTCACGGGTGAAATATAAAAAGTTTAGCTTCAGCAACAGCAAGTCTCACCAACAACAATGGCTGAATCTTTTCACTTCCTGGCCCGTGAGCCACAAACACCACGTCCTTTCTGCCTGCTGAAGCTCTTCTCGAACGCTCAGAAATTCAGCTGGTTGTCTCTCCCTGTCGCTTGAGGTCACCGAAAAGCGAAGCTGCCTGATGCGGCTTAAACAGCACGGGAAAGAAATTTAAGATCCTAATGTGTGACAGCAATTACAGCCCCTTTTTATTATTCTCAAGTTGCTCATGTGCTTCCTTTTTTTGGGGGGAAAATTATTAAACAGTGCTTTATTTCTTAAAGCATGTGCCAGTGGAATCTGAGAAACTGTTCTCACAAGATCAGGGTGAAATTGTGGCTCATTGGGCAAGAACAGAGCGTTTGAAGGAAAAACAGCAAGTATATTCAGTTATCTCTCCCTGGATAGACCAAGGGAAACACAAACATTTCCCAGGGCCAGTTCAGAATGTCCCGGAGTTGAAAATTTGACAGGAGTATCACATTTGGTGGTGAATCAGTTAAAGAAACCAATATTTTTTGGCACTGGCTAGACTAGGCTGCCATTTCATTAGTGTGTGTCTGGACAGGAGGGTGTGTGTCTATGTGTGTGTGTGTGTGCACAATGTTTGCAGAAAGACACCCATTATTGCAGGGGTGAGTCTGTAATGACTAGTTTTAAAGTTTTTGTTTACTCAAACAGCTAATAAAACACCTAGCACTGCTTTTATAAACATGGTTCAGGCCTATTTGGCAAGAAATTACTCATAATTAAACCAGTTTTATTTGAGTTATCCATTGGGGGGAAAAACATTCATTGTGTTCAAGGACCAGACTTAATATTTTTAAAATTGGCTTTTCAGTGTCTGGATTTGCAGATGAAGCCGCCAACGGCTGACCTGTTGCAGCCCGCTAGCTACAGTACGCCTGGAGGAGATCAATGCTCGCCACCATTTTAATAGCCTTCATTTATTGCGGGGCTAACAAATGGAATAATCAGAGGCCATTGATCCACGTGGAGCGAGGTGCTGGGGCCTGCATGGGAGTCTGAGGAGGAGAAAGGCTGCAGGGTCCCCTGGAGTCCCATGTACAGTTATTAATGAGAGGAGAACAGCCACCAATTATACACACACACGCCCAAACAGGAAGACACATGCATAGACACTCACACACACACACACACACACACACAATCTCTCTATCTCTCTATCGTTTAAGGCTCTTTATCTGAGCAAAGGGCCAAACTGTGTGCCAAAGAGCAAAGCATTGTGAAAGCATGCAGTCGTGCTCTCCTCTGAGGTTTTGGCGCATTCTCTCTCTCTCTCTCTCTCTCTCGTCCTCCTCCCCCCTTCTCCTTTTCTCCTTGCACAGGAGGATTTATGAGATTATTGGAAATCCATGTGGTCCAGCAGACCTGTATTAAAATCTAATTTTGTTTAGACTTTCCTCTCAGATTAATGTTAACAATCAAATTAGCAGGCGACGGCCCGCCTATTTGATAAGGAGCCGCTTGTTATGGGTGCAGCAGCACTTTAGCCTGGTGGGACGCCTGGCTCAGTCCGGCTCTCTCTCTGTCCTGCTCAGCTTTTACTCCTCCATTCGTTTTACTCTCTTTAGCCTTCCTGCCAACCTTTCTTTTTGATTACTATTAATTTTTTCCCCATTTCAAATGCACTGTTGATTGCAAGAGGAGAGAACATGAATAAAGATAAATATTTTGTGTTAGAACCTGGACATGTTTATGTCAGTGATGTGCTGTGTTTTTTTAAATTGACTCACGTCTGAATCGATTGGGTTCCCACACGGCCCTGCTTCTCACAGATAAAAACCAAATTACATAACTCCTCTGGTGTTTGCTTTTCATCAATCTTCTTTTTACCTTCATGTGAACTGAAAACCCTTTTAGCACATTACAGTACCAAACCAAGGAACAGAATATTAAAGGACTCACAGTGATAAGCCCAAGCTCTGACACTTTATTCCCAGGGTTTTAAAACTAATTTATTACTACAGGCCACCGTGGCAGTTAAATTGCTTTGACTCTTTTACCTGCCAGCTCGATTTTGAGGTGGGTGGCTTAAGCTTACCCGCATTCACGTGGCGTCTGTTCGTTAGTTTCCCGCCCTGCTGACTGCATTGAAATAGCGTGTGTTTGTCAGTGCAGGGGAGGGAATATGTGGAATAATTAAACTGACAAATGAATGGGGGGAAAAATGTGGACCACATCTGGCTGCCGTCGCACCCAAATGCCACTTTGCTCTGTGATGATGAGCTGGAACAGATAAACACTATCTCATTCATCTCTATTATTCTCATGCAAATGAGTATTAAATTTATTATTAATCTCCTGCATTGAATGCTAGGTGGAAACAAATAATTTCATTAGGGCTGTTTATATTATGATGTTAATCATCTTGGTGTCTTGAGCTAGTTAATTGTGATTATGATTAACGCCAACGTGAAGCCGTTTTGGTGAAACAAGCACACACACACCCCTTGTTCTAACCGCACCTTGCTTGACCAGAATATTTCAGCACTGTTTATAAAACATTACAGCGGATATTACTGTAACGTGTTGACATTTAAAAAAATCTCAGTGCATGTTAAGGCAGAAAATAAAATGGCAGCCTACCATCTCCCCCACATAATCAACAGTTTTCTCTGACACTTTGCCGGTTGTGGCAGTAATATCTGTTTTCTCTATGGACCCTGGCTGAAATACCTCTCCAAAGCGTGCTGTCACTTCAGGTGTTGTATTGTAAAGGGCAAATCCACCCTGCTTATCCCAACAGGGTCAATGTGTTTTTACAGATCGCTGGTATGGATGTTTTGCAGTCTATGTAAAACTGATAGGCAACAGGTACATGCACAATAATAATTAGTTCTTAATCCGATTAAGGCATTTCTGCTCAGTCTTTCCATACATTTGTATCTTAAATCTCGTTTCACTCAGTTTTTTTAAAATGTGCATGTCTAATCAAGATGCGTGCTCTTTTGTGAAAATGACAACGTGGCAATGCATTTCTGTATCGTGTGAGTGCTCCCGCTGATCTGTAATAAAAACTGGATTCCGTCATGAAAAGTGAAGCCATCGCGATGCCATATTGAGTACTGGACTTGATCCTGATGTTCATGAAACTTAAATTTGTTCAGCGGTGTGGTTGGCGCCGCTATCGTCGAGGAGCGTGGGAACACTGTGAACGCGAGGAACAGTGTGTGCACCACGAACCTTTTGAATTTCTCCCAAAGTAAACCTCTCCAGGTGCTGCAAAATTTTGAAAGACTGCTCATCAGGTCTTATCATTTTTCCATTGCTCCAGGTTTTGTGCTTCTTACACCATGTTATGCATATTTGCGTTGACCCTGGACACAAGTGGTTTCTGAATGCCGGCTCAGCTGTAAATAGCAGCTTTGAAACTGAGTCACCGATATCTTATTGTAATACTGGTGTCGTCATTTTTGAGGCCGTAGATTCAGCCGTGTCTTCAGCTTGTGACCGCTGCTTCCCTTTTCCAGTGAAGTTTGTCTGTGTTTGGCGTATGTTGTCATGATTTAAGACAGTCCCCCTCGCCACATGCGTACTTCTTACAGCCTTTGTGACCTATGCTCTTGCTGTACATTTATCAACTTTGGACTTTTTGCTCTGTATTCGTTGCTTCATATTACTTTGATAGCTCAAATATAAAAGTGATTATAAGACTTTCAGAGCTGACATATACTGCTAATTGCCATTCAGCTTAATGTGACTTGCTCGTGTAGTTGCCTCTAATTATGGTCTAGTTCATTGTAGGTTCAAATTCTTCTCATCTGGTGTTTTTTTTTCTTTTCAGCCCTTACAAAGCAGGCTAACCGAGGGACAGCACATTACTTTGATCCATGTGAACGCTTTAATCAAGCTATCACCTTAATCTCATTTTTCATAGTCACCAGGGTATTGTGTATGTGTGCAGCATCGAAAGACCAAGCCTCCATCTGAGTTTCTGTTCATCAGCACAGGTCTTGAGTTATCGGACCGACCTGTGCTGGCGAGAAAAGGGCAAAAGGTGAGCAGGTCGGGTGAAAATGGAATGAGGAAAAAGCGATATGGCGTGTCTGTGTGCTCACGTGCGCGTTGTGCCTCGTCCTGCCGAGTCCCACTAGCACACTGACCTTTTCCTCGGTCGGTGGGAAAGAGCAGGGCGCCTTAATTACCTTCATAACAGCTCTCCTAAGCCTCCTCATCTGTGGGCGTTCACCTGCACAGCACACACACACACACACACACAACATAAACACCACAGGTCTGCGATACACACGACAATATACCTCACACTCCCCGGCAAAGGTCACTGGTTGTAGGTCCTATTTTATTGACCTGCAGCATGTGTGCAGACTATCGGGTGGTTGCACATACTTGTTTATACATGTGTTAGCCATTTCCACACACCAGCGTTGAGCAGCCGTGCCTTGCAGATGTGAATGTGCCTGTTTTCATTTCTGCGCTTCATTCTGGGTTCTATTCTATTCTGGGTTTTATGTTTTTACATCCAGTAATGCTTGTAGTCCTTGTTTTGTCGCCCTAATAGAGCTCACCTGAGACACACGACACATTTTTCTTTTCAGTATTTATTATTTCAGCATGTTATCGTGAGGTCAGTTATTCTCTGTCTGGCTGATTGTACATAAACATGTTTTTGAATCTGAATCCGGGTCCAAAATATTGCATCCATCAGTGAAAGCAGACGCTGTATTAGATCTTATCTAAATAGGAGAATGTTAGATGAAGCACACGTACAAAAATCTTTTCAGCGCACACCACCGCTGAGAAGTTGTCACAGACATAAAGTGACAGCGCCTTTAAGTATCTTTGAAAATTACCCAGTTCCCCCATGTGGATCATTAAAGGCTCACCTTAAAATTTTTGTGGGTTCTTGTTGCCTCATTTAAACATTTGTGGTGGTGTTGATTACTGAACAAGTGTACGGCAGCAGAATGCACCGCCATGTTAGTATTTAATAAACTTGTGCACATTGTCACATTTGTGCACACGTGTAGTCCCTGATTCCCGGCTCTTTGTGCAAGTAGACATATGTCATTGTTGAGTTTCACTCTGATCCTTTGGCTTCATCATCTAAACGCAAGCCTTTGTTTTTGTTGCACACATACAGACACAGACATCAACACACCATCTCACGACATGATTAAGAATATTTGTTCATCTTTTCCCAGCAGAAACCACTCAGAATAACATTTTGTCTTAAGTCCTTTTTTAAATCCACATACTCTGATTTTGTCTGTAATTTTGGCAAGGTGGAAGCCATACAGTAGGTCTGTACAAAGGAGGTCTGGTCCTGGGTTAATGATGCCGCCTCTCAGCCTTTTGTCCACAAAGAGAGAGACTGATGACATGTCAGTCCTGGCCAAGCACTGCCATCAACAAACAATTGTCAAATTGATCGCTATCATCAATAGTGGAGATGAAGTTTATGTAAACCAGCCATACTACAGTGACTCTCAGTCTTTTAATGCTGCCATGCATCTACGCCAGATCAAAACAAATGAATAAATAAATAAATAAGTAAATCTTACTCATGTACTACACTCTAAAAATGGATGAAACCAATTTGGGACAAAATACCTTACAGCACAGCATAAAGTTTGTTAATAGCCTATATTAACACAAGACATGTTATAGACGCACAAATGTTTCATAAGTCCTGGTTTGATGGGAAGATTGTAATTTCCCAAAGAGAAGTCTACAGTATTTGTGAGTAAGACCATATGCATAATGATTGAAATGTTAAATCTTTTAAGTTGTTATGTCTTTTTGTCTGGCCTTGCCTTTCATTACATTTGCAAAAAAATCTCAAGGAACACATGAGCTTGCTGCAGGGAAAACGAGCTTATTACAACTCTGCAGACACACTGACCTTGGTTGATGTACGGAGAAACGTGCTTCAGTCCCTTTTCACCATATAACATCAACTATAACATTTCATATTTATCCCTTCCCTCATACCGGCCCCGTCCATGTGACAGCAGCTACCTGCTGACATAACCGACATCTGTCTGGAGAGACGCAGCTGTAATGCAGACGTCATGCAGCTGTCTGTTTCATATGTTTGTAAAACGTGACATGCTCTCTCGATTGTATGCCTGCAAAAGTGTTGCACAAGGAGTGACCCAGAGGCAGCGTGGGATGTCACACCTGACAACACGAAAGCTGTTGCCTGGTCTGTCGTGCCCGGCGGTCACTGGCCGTCTCCGGAGCGGCAGGTTTGGGCGATGACATGACGCTCGAACCTGTGGAAGGAAAGTTGTTTCTGAGGTGCTGACAGTGATGATGGAGAGATGAGTCACAGCTGTCAGTGTAATATGTAATTTATACTGTAGTGCCAGATGAAGTTTGTAAGAGCAGTATGTGGAAGAGCGTGCCACACACCCCTGGATCGATGGTTGTCTATTTCTGATGACCAGTGTCACTGCTCTCAGTCCCTCAGTCTCTGGATTAGTTACCTGGATATCTCAGCGTGTACTCGCTCACCTGCACGCGGCGACTCAACAGAGCCGCCGAGTTTGACAACAATCAATCACATCTCCGCCGAGGGAGTTGCAGGTTAAATTCCTTGATCAGGGGCAGCTGGATGGTACAGCGTCCCGGGCAGCGGGGGGCTCGGGGTTAGAGAAGTGTGTGTGTGTGTGTCACTGCTGTTTCACTGGTTCAGATCGCTCCCTGGGCCATCTGGGAAAACGTGGGTGGGGAAAGTGAATAAGAAAGTGCTGTTACTGTCCGGCTGCCCTTGGGCAAGAAACCTCAGTGGCCGACAGTACAAGGCTGTGGTTTGTACTGGGAAGCTCCCAGGTGTTTGAATGTGTGTTACTGTGCAAATGCAGTGAAATTAGTGGGCAGGCCAGTTTCCCACAGGCCACAGTGGCTCACAATACATAGCCTCTATTATGAGCAGTCATTTGTTTTTGTTTTTTTGTTGTTGTTGTTTTTTATTTGTTTGTTTTTTTATTAATGTACATGGTAGAAAATGTATAGCTTTTTTGTTCTGATGCACATTTCAACTAATAATAATTCATCTTGGACAAACACTGAAATGTGAACTGGCTGAGATGCTCAGTTGTTCTCTGGAGAAGTTCTCTGGATAATTAAAGGTTTAACAGCACAAACAAAAACTGCTTTACTGAACCTTTGGCATTTTAAATCAACATAGTGACTGTTTTTTCTAGATATTGCAAACGAGGTGAAATGTTTTAGAGCTGCTGATACAACACAGAAATATTTGATGATGAAGTGTGGAAACTAATCTTGTGTTAGGTGATTACACAAGATGCTGCAGTCTGATTCTGCAGATGTTACTGCATATCAACATGGAATTGAACCATAAATAGGGGAGAGTGAATCCCCACAGAGCTCCTCGTGGCCCATGACATGAAGAAATCTGCATGTTGTGTGATTTGGTAAACTCTGTCTGAATCTAAGATAGATCATCTCTGGGTCAAATCAGCCCATTCCAGAGAGGTTGTGTGTGTGTGTGTGTGTGTGTGTGCGTGTACACTTGTGTTTTGGAGGCATTAAGTGCTTTGCGTGTGCTCATTTATCATTAATGCAAAAAAAAAAAAAAAAAAAAAAATT